>CAAKHD010012390.1:181030-213430 GCA_901007705.1 Fistularia tabacaria
AAATGAGCCACATCACCCCCCGTCCTCCAACAGCTCCGCTGGCTCCCCGTCAGATATCGTATACAGCACAACCTCCTCCTCCTCGCCTGCGGAGCCCTCAATAACCAAGCCCCCCCCCCCCCCCCCCCCCCCCCCCCCCCCCCCCCCCCCCCCCCCCCCCCCCCCCCCCCCCCCCCCCCCCCCCCCCCCCCCCCCCCCCCCCCCCCCCGCCCTCCCCCCCCACCGTTCCCCCTCCCGCCGTCACCGATCTGCCGACTCTACCCTCCGGTCCCCCATCACCAGAACCAAGCTGAACCTTGGGAGACCAAGCCCCTGCCGCCCGCGGTCCCTTCCCTCTACTCCCTGCCAACCACACATCAAAACCCACCTGTTCCAACTGGCTTTTCCCTAATTCAATTCATTTTATTTCTTGTGAAGCCTATTTAAGTGTGCAAAAGGCGCCATAGAAATGTGATGTATTATTATAATTAAGCTGTCAGAGCTACCTACAGCAGTTTTCAACAGCGTGATACTATAGGCACTTCATAGAGTGGGTGTGCTGTGTGTCTACTTCCTCCGAGAAGGAACGCGCAAAAACTTTTCTCTGTGGCATTTGAAGCACAGCTTAAAAAATATATCATCCGGATGTACTCGCGCTCTCCTCGGGATCAATTCTCCACAGTTAATTGTTCATGTGTCCTCTACGACTTCACATTTGTTGCAAGGTAATTGAGGTTACTGTCTGTCTGGATGTATTCCAATTTAAAAAAAAATTATTCTCAGCCCCTTGACCGGGCTTACTGAAGCATCAAGAAAATGGCATTGCTCTAATTGAGCACTCTTTTCTAATTACATTAATGCTACCTTAATGAGCTTGACAGAATCACAGTTCATGTGAACATTTTGTCGAGACGTTTTTCTCGTGAATGTGGCGGCAAACATGCATTATGAATTCAAAGGGTGTGTTGCATGTGAGAGACACCTCTCGGGCATATTCAACATTCGGATCCTAAGAGGATTAGGAAGATGTGAAGTTAAGTGCCGTTGACTTCCAAGGCTTTCACTGATGTTACCATGCTTGGCCCCTGAGCTTCAATTTACCCCATCAAATGTGCGTTCGCTAATTGTTTTACAATCCCATTCCCAACAAAACGCATGGAAGGGCTCAACGCTGATGGTTCAAAGTCTTTATAGCACAAAAATAGGAAAGATTTAGCTCGTGGAATTCTCTGATCGGCAACATTATTAGCGAATGAAAACTCACAATTATAGTGTTTGCCTTTTTTCCGGCTCCCGAAGAAAACGATCCAAAGGCATGTACTCATTTATGACTCTCCTCGAATTCCAAATAAAGATATGCAACTGCCGCATGTCTTGAGTTAATTCTTTTATTTAAACTGAATGCAGGGCAGTGACCCTATACGCGTTGTCTCATGGCAGAACAAATAGCGTTATGGTATAATAAGTGAAAATTACACACAAACTAGGAGTTGCTTGGTAATTTGTCACTGGAATTGACTCTTTTATTCCAATTAAGCCATAATTAAGATTCATAATGTGAAACAGTTGCAAGTTGCATGTTATTTCTAAATAATCAAATGAAAATAAGCATATAAGAATGGCTTGGAAAATAAAGCAACCGTGTACACATTTTTATGAAACCCTCACTTGGGAGTAATGATGTAATTCATCTCAATGGGTTCCCAAAGGCTGCACTATAACTAAAGCACAAGACTATGTATAAATCTGAATACAGGTGATGTACAAGTAATAACAATCTCCATTTATTTTACATTTTCATCGTTCTCAAAGTAAACTACTGAGTGATAGGGATCAGCTTCAAACTCAGGAAACATTGATTGAATTGATGTTGAAAATTGCTATTTTTTAAAGTTCGTATTTACATGTGGGGTTTGTGTAGGTAGGGCTTTATATTCCAGTCGGCACTTCCCTGGCTTCATTGTCTACAGGTTAATTATAAATAACAGAACGTTTTCACTCAGCTGCCACACAGTCTTTCTGGCAGTTCAAAACGTTTGTATTAAAAGCAAACAATACGATGAGAGGTCATTTTTCCAAACACGCCGTGGATTGCTACAGCCGACAGAGCTTATTTACAATCTAATGAAATCTGGTAGCATTCCTAATTGTCTGCTGAGTTCAGCAGTTCCAACACATTTCAAATGGATAGTAGGTCCGACGGTTTCTCCCTCTCTCAATAATTTGCCGTTTTAAAGGTAAATCTTTCGACGCTTGGCAGCAAAGTGCAGTTTTGGACCATTTTCAGTGATGAAATAGAAAAATGATGAATGGACACCATTCAGGTTATTATATGTGATAAGGCGCAATTGACTTGTTTGTCTGTTTGCTTAGTTACATGCGGGTTCTGTCTACCACACATGAACATAGCAGTTTACCGTCACCCATCCAACTAGAGTTGAAACCCTCCAACCATCACACACGAGCCGATCAAATGATTGTACTCCTTGTGGTGCGTATCACATATAAAAGCATTTTATTGCTTGGAAAACACTTCTATTCCTGTGTTTATGATTTCCTCCCGTGATGTGTGGTCACATGTGTTCTCACTGCGGAGACAAATTGTTCAAATAACTCGGGAACATATGGAGCATTTATCAGCTATAGAATAGGGTGTCTCTCCAGAGAGTTATATTGGAGAGAATATTGGATTTAAATTACACAACAAGAATTTAATTTCCTCTCAGTTTACTGACCCGGCAGAAATGGTTGGCTAAGACCTTCACCACATCATGATGTATCACGCTGTGTTTACAGTTGGTTAAAGGTTTCAAAGCAATCACCGGTTGAGTGACTGGTCCTCCGGTTGTTTTAGCAGAGCCTCTTGATCACTGTTTTAATAGCACCCCTGCCAGCCAATGATAAATCTGTGACTTCCAAGAGTACAATTAGTAAAGGTCATCCTTCCCAGAATCTTCGGTCAAGTGGTGGGGAGAGAAAGAGGGCAACCTCTGGCGCTAGAAGGGATGCCAGCAATGACAATTCGTTCGGAAAGCAGGTGACCGGCTGTTGCTCCTTCGTAGCGGCCACACCGCTTCTATCCTCCACCCAAAATCAATCCGTCCGCGCCAGCTTGGACAACGGATGGGTCTGCTCAAGCCCTTGAGGATCCTTCTTTCACAGAATCCCTCAGTGTCCTCTCCAAGTGGAGGTTGGCACTTTGCTGAATGAGTGTTTATCTTCGCACTTGGCTTGGTCCAATTTTTTTTCATGGCTAATTTTATTGCTCTCCCTTGTTTTCATTGATTGTATTACATTCTTTTCAAAATTTGGTCTAAAAGGCTTAGTTATAGCCACAGCATCAAAACAGACTGCTACCCATTTGGTGATGTACTTTTGCAGAATGACATTTTATGGAGAACACACAGTTTAGGCGGTATTTAGTAACATAGTTTGTTTTTTCATTTTTAAATTTGATGTCTTTTCTTTGCGCGAAAAATAAGAGGAGATGAAAGGCCATCACAAGAGAAACTGCTCTTGGCTGATTTTTGTCATTGTGGTCAATAAGCTCTCAAGCTTTACATTCAGCCAGGAAATTGGAGGATCAATTAATCATGCAAATAAAATTCATAGAAGTTCATTTAGTAAGTCGGATATTTAAGACATTTTGATGTCAATTCTTGCAAAACTGTTGGTCAATAATAGCTTGGGTTTGATAAATAAAAGGCCGAAGTGCTGGGTAATTCTTTACAATGTTCTCATTATCGAGCTAACAAAAAATGGCATTCTGTATAATCGAAGAAAAATTTAATGAACTACATTTAAAAAAGCATCGCTAAGGAGTTACTAACCTTATAAGTGAAGAGCAGTCACTCCGGGGGGATGAATGAATGATCATTTACACCTCCTTGGAAATTCAAAGATGTCCTTCCCGGATCTGCGGGAGAGAGAAACAGATGGCAATTAGGAAAGCCATTAGATGGTGAGAATGTCTAGAAATGAATGAGGATGAAACGGCACTGTCAATGTCCTCATCGGTAGTGAAAGATAACTGGATACTAAACATTCAAAATCAAAAACAGATAGAAAAAAAAAAAAAAACGTGCAGTATCACATCATTTGCCATCGCTATGACATTTAAAAGATACGAAGATCGTTTGGAAGTTTACCGAATCTCAAATTCAAATATTTATTCGAAGTGTAAATATATCAGTTTAACTGACATTCAGCGTAATGTATTTTTAACAATGAACATGATTTATCAACCCACATACAATATTGTGACTCACGGGCGAGATCAGTGATACGATACGGGGATGAGACTTTCTCCCCTACAAGCCGATATTGTCAGAAAAACAAAGTTATTTTTTGTTCGACTACTGTGGCTCAGCCTCATCTGACTGCTATTTCATTCTCCGCTGTCATTCTCTGAAAGGTATTTGTGCCGAACAGTGCATCCATGCATAAAAACCTGAGATGTGGTCTCCTAGCCTTTACCTCTGTCTCGGTCTTTCAACAGATTCCCTGATTTAAGGTACAAGCATACATATCTCGCTCTCTTTCAGCCACAACTTTCCAGTCTTTGCCCTGCTGTGGGCAGAATGTGATGTTAGCCATGAGCAATCTGTTTGTGCATACCGTTCAATGCTTTTACATATTGTGATGAAAGTACACCTAAAATGGGCGCTATCACGCTGGCACTGCACTTCGGTAATCTTGCTCTTACTGCCTCCCACTCACAGGCCTCTGTGTGGTTTTCACAATGGCAGAGACATTTAGCAGACTCAGAAACATTTTTGTGTTAAATATTCCGTGGCTTGTTTCCTCGATGTTTCTTTTTTTTTTTTCAAAGTAAGATGTTTTTATGAAATATCGTTTCACAAAATATTTACATTTCGCATTTTTCAGTGCAATGCAGGTCCTTACGTGGAGCTTAATGCAACGAGAGAAAATGAACAATAACTTGAGTTGTTGTTGTACTTTTTTTGTACAAACATAGTTTACTGTTTTGCTTTTATTCCCTCTCTATTCATTAACGCAGGTGAATGACTGCGAAACGTAGAGTGGCTATTGCAGTCCGACCTTATCCCATGTTGCTCCCTCCTCTCAGGGGATGGCCAAGGTCCAGGATGGACATCCGAACGCATTTGAAAGGTACTCTGCGCTACGTACGACCCAGAATGTTGTTTTCCTCAGTAAAAACCCTGTGCAATTACACTTTCGTATTCACCCCTTCTATCGTCTGTGCATGTCTGCAGCGCTGCAATGTTAGAGGAGAGCCAAGATGGTATGGACAGCGGTACCCTAAGTCCTGCCTCAGCTCGACAGGTCACCATCCAGCGGCACCCGACTCAAGGCTTTGGCTTTATTGCAGGCAGCCAGAGGCCTGTCATTGTACGCTCCGTCTCTGCTGGTCAGTGTGCATTCCAGAGCGATGGCCGTTTTAAGTAGATCCTGAGATGACTTTACTGAAAACATGTGATTTTGCATGCCGGTGCTGTGTCCCATCTTACACTCAGACGGCCCCTCCTTTGGTAAGCTTCTCCCAGGAGATCAGATCTTGGCCATTAACGAGGAGACGGTGAGCGACGCGCCCCGAGAGAGAGTCATAGACCTTGTAAGGTAACATCCTTTACTGTCCCAGGAGGGAGGGAGCGGGAGGGAGGGAGGGCGCGGGAGGGCCAGGGGATCAGCAGAGCAGGTAAGTGGAAGTGAAAAGGACACAGGTTTAGAGGGTGGATCAAAAGGAACAAGCTGTTTCCACACTGGTGACACATGAACACATCAACACCTAACCATGCACGAATCAGTCTTCCTGCGGCTGAAGGACAGTGAGGAAATGGTAGATGTAAACTGGAGAAGCTCTCCAAATACCTCGCTGGCAGCTGTGTTATCTAACACACTCCACTCTCTGTTGTCTTTCCCCAGACGCTGCAAAGAAACGATAGTTCTCACTGTGCTGCAGCCCCATCAGGTAGTATAATAGCAGTCGCTCGCTTTCATCATCCGGTCCCTGAAATTTCTGCTTACACCCCATCACTCATAGTACTTCTCCTTTCATTCTGAATCATCCAAAAGTTCAGCACAGTATTCTGTTGAAACGGAACACGCCGCTTCTAGACAGAGATTAGTATTCACAGCCTTGCCCACACACTAGTACAAGTTCTCTTTTCTGGTAAGCCCCTTCACAAAAACCTCCGTGTGGGTACATAAATACCCTCCCGATACCTTATTTAATAAAGACGGTGTGTGCATTCAGCCATACAATAATAACGTGAATATACAGTTTATTTAACCGACTGACACGACTGGATACATTCACTGCAGGAAATAAGATGTGTACATTTTGATTTACTGAATTTTGTTGTCGTTTTTTTTTTTTTTCTTTGCCACATGATACTTGAAGGACCGAATTTCCATGTCTGTGTAATTTATTTGCTGATTATGCTGGGATAGGCCTTTGTGATTATGGCTGTAAATGGCCAATGTCTGTGTGCTCAGACAAACAAGCACAACAATTTATCAATTTAACAGGTGAGTTTCACATGGAAAGTTGTGACTGTCGCATTGCAGTTGCCGGCTTCTCAACATGTTGTACTATCCCTGGCAGTTTTCTCTTATTTACTTCACTTCTTTCAAGGTGATTCAACATTTTCTCTTTTTGTGTTCTCCACAGTCACCTAAGTCTGCCTTCATAAGTGCAGCCAAAAAGGCCCGCCTTCGAACCAACCCTCCGAAAGTACGCTTTTCAGAGCAAGTGTCCATCAGCGATCCTGATACAGTAAGTTCATCCAGACCCACGGCATTTGAAATTTCCATTTCAAATGCAAATTTCTTTTTTCATCAGCATTCCCTGAAGTGTGTGTGTGTGTGTGTGTGTGTGTGTGCGTTGGTAATTAATAGCTTTCAAGTCGGGATTAATAAGGGCAACTTTCACCTTAAAGGCATTTCACACTTTCAAGCCAAACACAAAAACAAAGACACACCGGGTTTGGCATGACGATCCAAAGCTACATAAATGAGACGCTCTTATGATGCCGTCACGTCATTCCTCGTCAATGGGAAAAGAACCGGCAGTGCAACAGCTGACTGTGCCTTTCACTCGTGACTATTCCGCTGAAGCAGTCACCAATTAATAGCAAATACAGCGGTAAAAATAATGGGAAAGGAGGATTCGCTCCTTTACTCCTCTCACAAACAAGTCCTAAAATATCTTAAAACGTGTGGCGCTTCAGACTTGTCAGACTTATCAAAATACGCCATGCCTCAAAATTTCTATGTGCTAATGAGCATTGATGATTTCACGGTACTTCATCTTCCACCAGCGACCCCAACAGATCAGGGTGAACTAAATGATGTTGGTTGTTCTGGTTTTGCCTGACGGTGCTCCACTGGCCCACCCTACCATCAGGTCAGTTCCCTTCCTGGGCCTGACTCCAGGAGGGTGCCTCTGTCTCCACCCCCCATTCTGGTCGAGGGGCGTCTTGTTGCTTTGTATTGGACGTCGACCGGGTCTTTCTGGAGCATTCTGAGTCGACATTGCCTCTAATTTCCTCAGAAAAAAAGCCTGTCGAGGTTCCTGGATGCCTACTTTTGGAATGCCAGAAAAACAGAGCCATCTGCTGTGGGCACAGCTTCCCATGTCAAATAAACAATCTTTCTCCACTACCCTATTAGAATAAGCCAACATCTGTAGATCAGCACAAAAAAAAAAATCTGATTTGTTGTTTTTTTTTGCCCATGTGTTTTTTAAGAGAATAAAGATGAGTTTGTTTTGGATTGATTTTACTCTTGGATACTTTGCTTCCCTCAAATAATATCTCACAGAGTAAATAAAAAAGCCAGCATGGAGGGAACTAGTTGTGAAAACGATGACTGGACTGCATGCCGAAACTTCTTCCGAGAAGCAGTTTGAGTAAAAGCAGCAACCCTCGCCCCGCCTTCATGTGCCTCCCTTTTAAGCAAATGTATGGTGAATCGTTGCTGTTTTGGGGCCACAGATTGAATGCATATCTTGAAAATAATGATTTGTTCCTGCTTTGATCCTGATACAATGCGCGTCAAGTCATCCTTGGGCAGAGTTTCAGTCTTTTTTTTTTTTTTTTACATTTTTCTTTCCGACAGTGTCGTCATTTTCACCGCTCCCTTGGGAAAGAGCACCCCTTTTGTCAAAATTACATTTCTGTCTACTTTTATGGTCGCAGGTTGATTAAAATCCCTCGTCACTGTCATTTTACTGTCCATTCACTATAATACACATTAAAGAGGAGGAGAGTTGGGAAAAAATGTTGACATACTCCTTGAACTCACCTTCAGTTATTGCCCCGTGTTCAGACTAATGGGCTTAACATAAGGAATACTTGTTGTTTTTTTGCTTGAAATACTGTTTGGCGACAGAAGGCATCATCACACCTCTGTCATAATTTATATATTTACTTTTTTTTTTTCCTTTATTGCACCCCCATCCCACACACACACACACTAACGCTATCCCTCATATGCATTTACGCTGTTGCGCATAATAAGAATCTGCTCCTGCTAACTTTAACTGAACCTAAGCTGTTTTCTTCCTTACTCTCTTTCAGACAATGATCAAGGAAGACTCCTTGCTACTCATACCAAACGTGCTGAAGGTGTTTTTAGAGAATGGGCAGATTAAGTCGTTTACGTTTGATAGCCGTACCACTGTTCGGGTATGTACTCATCTGTGTTTGTTCTCTTTCGATAACCTCCAAAAAGAAGTTTCATTGTTCTGATATCCTGATTTTACCTAAACCTGCAATTTAGATAAACTAACAAGTCAGCCCTGAAGGGACTTTAGCATAAAAGGATCATAGTAGCTTCCAAAGGAGAGGTTTCTACAAAACACGGTGGCTGGTGGATGTTGTCACATTGTTATGTTAGTCAACGCTTTGTGAAAATCCTAACATATATAATCTGCAAGCATGTTAAGAGCATGAGGGATCTGGGATATCGTACCAAATTTAGCGGAGGACCCATACTGAAAGTGCTGATAAGAACAAGACTGAGAAAAGCGTGCGTAGCAAAAGGGTTTCCATAAAACACACACGACCCACATGCTAGTAAATCTCCATTTTCAAATCAGAGTTATGGAAATGTAAATATGTAGATCAACATCCAGTGTTAGATGGTCAAGGCAAAGACCTTCAGGAAAACGGATTAATTAACACTGAATAGCCAATCAATTGTTCCGAACCAATCACAGCCATCATAGAGAAAAAGGTGGAGAAAAAAAGATTGTTGCACAAGTGTAACTGCTGATTTTTACGATGAGACAATGATGGCGGCGGTTGAAAAAGTGATCGAGCGTCAGTTAAAAATGGAAATCTGACAAGCCACACAAGCTTCGGGTATAATTATGCTTTGAGGCTTCATGATATGTAATGAGAGTAGGATTGATAGATTAATGACCATGTTAGAGCTTCTACTTTCAGACATTGCTGATGTTCCCGATTCTTGAGTGTTAGAGATGACTTGATGAAATGGAGAGAATTGTCATAAACTCAAAGAGGCTCCCACTGCTGTTGCCATTCACTTATCATGCTATAATAATGATTTCAATGCTTGGTAAAAACGAGTTTGCTATCAATTTACCAATTTACCTTCTTCCAAAGTGAAAAAATTAAATCCAAAAATCTTTTTTTTTTTGCCCCTCTCTCTCTCTCTCTCTCTCTCTCTCTCTCTCTCATACAAAAACACAAACACTCACTCATACATATAGACATTGACATACAGACTCACACATAGAACACCTACATCTGATAAGTCAGTGTGTCATCAGATATGATTTGAGTAGAATACAAAGTCCACTTTCACCAAAAGGAACAATTCGACAGAAGGGTCTGGATCCAAAACAGCATCCCTTATTCTACTCAGGCATTCATGATCAAATCCCGTGAGAAAATTAACTATTGGTCGATTAGAAGCAGTCAGCGCGGTAGGGTGCAAGTAAGTGTGCATAGAACGCAAAGGAGAAGTGTTATTTAGTCCAATGCTTCTAAATTATAGTCCTAAGCGCAGGAAAACTGTGAAGCGTCTTTGTTTTCTGTCTCAGGTCCATTACAGGCTTTACATTTCACCGCCATAAGTGAACTCACCAGCAATAGCGTCCCACCAGAGACTGAGACGTCCGCTAGTTTTTTTGGCAACAAGTGCAATGCCTAATGGTAGCTGTGATTTACGCCAATGCTATCTGACAGTTTTATAATCTTATCAATTTTAGTGTCTTGCACAGCTGCCGCTAAAACCCCTGCAACAGTTTAGAAACAAAAAAAACAAGAAAAAAAAAAAACGGGATACAACAAATGCCCTCTCTGTTCTCTGCTAATCACAGCAACTTATCCATGTCCATTGTCAGTGCAGCATTAAAACCCATTATAATTTGAACTAAACGTCTTGACATTTAAAGTGTATGTAGGCTGGAGAGGACTCAAATTTTGAATCCTGCACTGAGAATTATTCGACTTTTTGTTCCGATTTTGTTTTTGCAGTTCGGGGCTGGAAAGAAAAGCCCATCAGGCTTGTGTCGACTCGCAGCATGTCTTTTGTGGTCCGCTTAACTGACAGCACTGTTGCGTCATGATTCCATGCACTGAAATCATGTAAACGATAAGATCATGACCCCCCTCCTCCCTCCTCCTCTGTGCTCTGATGATGGTGTGTAATAAGAAAAACATAAATGAACAAATAAGGAATGGGTAAACAGGTTGAAATACAGTAGGTTATATTTTGTATAGAGCAGTGTGCCTCATTACAATTACAATTACATGGGCCATTATTTGTAGATATGTTTGTGATAATATGGATCAGTAAGTTTGTGCTGTCTTGTTTACAGTCACTAAAAGTGCAGGTCATGTGTGCATGACTCAGACTTTGCGAACTGCATGCAAATTTCTTTCAAGCTTTAACGATCTCAACATTTTTGCAGGCAGCAGCTTATGCATGTTTTGTGCCTGTTTTCTGCATAAATTAAGACAAATAAATCAGAAACCTTTTTAAAAAGTAATGAAAAGATATGTGAATTATTAAGCATATATTGAATTCCTAGATAGATGGATGGATGTAAATGAAGTGCTAACCTAAATTAGTATCTGAATGATTCATTCTTTCATTATCTGTACTGCTTATTCTGGCACCGGTTGAGAGGAAAGGTTCGCCCTGGACTATCAAGACATACAACCATGCACTCTCATTCACACCTACGGGCGCTATCAAGTCTTCAGCTTCTTACCTACTCAATGTATTTGGACAGAGAACTCAGAATAATTCAATTATTGGCATCCCAAAAAAGCTTTTTAAAAACTCAAACTTGAATATTAGCACTATTAGCCTCGCTTTGAGCACCCGGGGCAGATGCCATGCACCGTTCGTTCGAGCTACCTCGGAGAGGGAGCGCAGCAGGGCGGATCGTCCCTCGCTGTTTGTAACGACAAGCACTATGACCAAGGATCCACAAGGTGCAGCCATCACGGCGAGGAGATTCACACAGCGGGGGCCTATCTGCTCTGTGGCACTCTCGCTCCAGGACTGAGCAAAGCGCTGAGAGCCGATGAGTTGGAAGGCTGTGTTTCAAAAGTCCCTTTGTAAAGGCCTCGCATACTTGCCCTGGACAAATCCCCATGAGGGAATCCCAGTTGCCGTCTCGAGGGCTGTTTCAATATCCCGCTAATTGAAGTGAACTTACTGGAATCAACCACTGGAGGGTCGTGAAAGCCAGTCAACATCGATTTTGGGATCCCATCGTTCCAAGAATACGTTTTGGTCAGTCAGCCTTCTTTTCTTCATCATTGGATCCCCAAGCACATTAACTGAGAGGTTCCAGCTGATGATAGTGAACGGCAGTGTGAGACTACAACCATGATGCCAGTCGGACTGTGAAGCACTGAGTTCATGTGGACCTATGTAGTTTTAATATCACTGACCCATATGTACTCTAAATTTATTTAGATGTTATTAAATCTAATGTTTATTTTTCAGGAAACTCATAATTTCATCTTCAATCACAGTTTATTTATATCTGGCAAAACGGTCGGTGGCCAACCAGAAGGCCAACCGGTCGGCGGCCCAGTTGGAAGTCAGAGTTAAATGTATCATCCGTTGTCCGTTTTGTTTCACACCTCATTCAGTGAAGGCAGGCGTCTTTCAAATGGCACCTCTCTGGCTCAACAAGGGCCGCTCATTTGTGACATTTCGCTGACGGCATGTGAACGGGCTTGTTAAACTGCTGAAAGGCAGCTTGAGCCGGGTGACGAAATACGCCTCGAAATCTTTTGGTCCGAGCAGGAACTAGGAAGAGTGATGATCTTAATGATAAAAACAAATCCTCTAACTCCTCAATCAGGTACAAATGGGAAATTTAATTTGAATCCATCCATCTATCATCTAAACCGTATATCCTGCACACAGGTTTGCAGTAAGCCCAAGCCAAGAGAGAAACGCAAACTTTTACACAGATGTATTTACGGTCTTCAGTTACTTGACAGAAACTTTACATTGCGAACTATGATTGAGTTGAGCATGAAAATTCACGCTCATTTAAAGGCTGTTACAAAATTTAAAACGTTTACTTTTCATCCTTATAAACTATTGAATAACATATGAATTAATACCTCAGTTAGCAGAATTATTATCATTATTCAAAAACAAAATGGACTTAATATTTATTACCTGTCAGTTAAATGTTGCTTAACCCTGCTTAGCACAGTAATACACATCAATATGTTCATAATTGAATACACATTTTGGAATTACATACCTAAAACTATATCAAAAAATAGGAATGCTAGTAGGGCGGCACGGTGGCGCAGTGGTTAGCGCTTCGGCTTCCTGAGAGCAGGATAAGCGGCAGACGATGGAGCGAAGGCTAATAATACAGATTATAAAGAGCTGCCGAGCAAGTTTTTTGTATCTCTTTGCCTTAAATATAAGATAAATCCATAAATCCCTTCCACCGGTGTTTGATGTCATAAATCAAGGTTGGGAGCCCGACTCTAAAATCAAAACATTGATAAGGACAGACAGAATTTAATTTTTCATTCATTAAACACTTTAATGGTGTAAGGACTCTCTCAAGTGTCAACTTTTTCAACTTTTCCCTGATAAGGTAATATTTTCTGGCCGAATTGCAAAAACAGCTCTTACTTTGTGAGATTTCGTTTTATCAATTACTGGGATTTAAAATCTCAGTAACGCCGAATAAGACATTAAGCGGTAAATACATTCAGGCAGGCTGAAGACATTTTGTTCTCTGTGTCAGCCTCTAAGAGGAGTCTGCCGTCTCCAAGCAGACTCATTAAACAGACTCCGTTAGCTTTCGCAAATCTCTCCTCTGCTCACGGATGAGGAGCACGAGAGAAAATGAAAAACACCGCATCAATTAAAAAAGGGGGGGAATAAGCTTTCCCTTGTCAACCTAATTAAATGGAATTTCAGCATAATAATACAGCAGAGATTATAGGGGGAAATAAAGGATTTGAGTTTGACGCACACCTTTTTGAGGCTACAATGCATGGCATTTTTCAAGTGCAGTGGATTCTGTGTCATCACCATTACTTAACGCAGACTTGGCTTAAAAGGATTTAAGAAAATAATTGTCTTGTTTTTTAGGGAATATCTTTAACCACCAAAGCTCCCCAAAATATATACATATATGTACAGTTAAAAAACAAGTATACACAGGTGTATGCATGTCTAGTTACGCTACTCATACCAGTTATTAGGATATAATTATCTTTCCAAAATATCAATGTTTTCTTGAATAGAATGTGACCCCTATGCAGATGTTTCTGGAGCATCTGAGATTCACATCTAAGGAGCAAAATCAGTAATGAACTATAAATGGATATCGGGATAAAGGAAATCATCATTGAATAGTATGCACTTTATGCTCGTATTGATGTAATTCGGTGTTGGATCTTTTTCTGTCTCTTGTCTTCTCAGGATGTGATCTCTTCCCTTCAAGACCGCCTCTCACTGCGGTATATTGAGCATTTCGCCTTGGTGCTGGAGGCTGGCGGTCTCGACCAGAACCAGAGGTTGCAACTGCTGCAGGAGAACCAGCCTCTGACACATGTAACTAACGGCAATAAGAGTTTAAAATGATTTAATGTGACTGCATTTCCTGGTGGATCTGTTTCTGGGGAGCATAAAAATGCAGTGCTCCACTCAGAGATTTGCTGCAGGTGCACCTGAGATGAAGTCAACCCTGTACACTTCTACAAATGATTTCATGACATGCCAGGTGTAAGGTCAAAGACACGGTTTTCTAGTTCATACTCTCATATTCTCTCAGGTGGTGCATAGAACCTACTTCCAGGGGATGAAGTGTCTGTTCCGAATATGCTTCTTCCCCAAGGATCCTGCAGACCTACTGAGAAGAGACCCCGCTGCGTTTGAGTACCTCTATATACAGGTAAAAAGCTCCACAGAGCTGAGATTCAGAAGGACACTTCACATGAAATGACAAATGTGTAGTTGGGTGCTTGAATAGCAAGAGCGCAGTACAGTTGCAAGGGTTTAAGAGGCATCCAGTTTTATTGTACTTTTGTTAATTCTTAGATTGTACTTATTACTTTTTTCCCTCCAAATTTTATTTTTGAGTTGGAAATCAGAAAAAGATCCAAACTCACATTAATTCCCAAAGCTTATGCAAAGTTGCATTTTCCATAGCAGCAGCTCTCCATAACAGTAATACATTTGGAAGTCTTCCCTGGCATTTACAACCATGATATACCTCGGGGAATAACTCCTTTCTCTAATGACACCATCTGCGATAAGCCGCGTTCACAACACGACCATATTTTATTCTGTCTTTCCAGAGCCGCAATGACGTAATCAAGGAACGATTTGGAATGGATTGGAAATCTGACATCACGTTACGACTTGCCGCGCTCCATATCTATATTACCGTGTCCTCTGCAAGGCCGAATCAAAAGATCTCTCTCAAGCATGTAGAGTAAGTCCTTCGTCGGCCTTCGAACGAAAGTGTGTTGAAATACGGGCAAATGTTGATACATCATCATGTACACCATCAGGGTATTCGAGCCCAAATATCATAATACGTCAACACCCCGAGTCTACGAAGAGACAGAGATACACCCGCCTTTCTGATATTAAATGTCTCTCTCACATTACCCATTTCCTTCATTAAAACCTCAACCTACTCAGTAATTAGCTTCTGTCATCACAGCCACACAGGCAGAACAAATCCACTGCGCTTGTAATGACTTTGGGTGATTGTGTCGAGCAAGGAGTCAAAGATGTAAGCTTTGGCTCACCGCGACACCTCTGGGGTCTCCTTATTTTGAGATTTAGATATTGTCCCTGGACATTCTATTTTTTTTTTTTTTTCTTTTTAATCACACTTACTTCTGCCCTTTTTTTTTTTTTCTCTCGACCACAGAAAAGAGTGGGGTCTAGAGCCTTTTCTTCCCCTCACTCTGCTTCCAACAGTTAAGGAGAAAAATGTGTGCAAGACTTTGTCACAGCTGCTGAAGACATATCAGCATCCACCACCATCAGGCAATAAGGTGCTGTACAAACTTTACATCCTCAAATTCATTCAATTTTGATTGGTGGTGCTGGTGAGACCAGCGATGCACGGTTTTAGAGACGGTAGCACTGAGGACAAGACAGGAGGCAAAGCAGGCGATAGCAAAGATGAAGATGCTGAAGATGTCTTTGAGAGTGACATAGATGGATAGGATCAGCACGGAGTCCATCAGAGGGACAGCACATTTGGGAGCTATTGTAGATGAAGTCAGAGAGGCCAGACTGAGTACAGAGGAGGGATTGAGAAAATACGGGTAGAAGGATGCTGAGATTGGAAATGCCATGCGGGACGGCTGGAGGAAGACCAAAGAGGAGATAGATGGATGGAGTGAAGATAGTTAGTTTGAGAGAAGAAGAAGTAGTGGAGAGGGTTAGATGGAGGCTGATGATCCAAAGCCAAAAGGATATGAAGAAAAAGATTTGAAACTAAATAAAGTTTCAAACAATTTGCCACTGCATGTGCTGAGGCTGTTTGTTTACTTGTATAAGCTGAGATGATAACAATGAGAATCATAATTTCCACTTCAGTCCCTGTGTTGTCATTTTTGGCCAGATTTAAATTCATTGTGTTTCACGGGTATGTCTATTTGCCAGTCATGTATCTTCAGATAAACCCTTCAGATATTCGGGTGTAAATGTTGCATAATTCTTCGTCAAACCATATGTAGCACAACAGCACCTCCATGAGGACGCAGGGAGTCCTAGACAGGATTTTTTGGGGCCCAAAAATAAGATTCCGATTTATTATTGTGTTGACAGGTTCCTCCTCTCCAAGGGAAACTGCAGTACATGCGGGTTCTCAATGACCTCCCACCTTTTGGTGGAATACTGTTCAACACTGTTGGAGTGGTAATACATTTAAGTCATTTTTTAATGAATGCACGATTATCAATTTTAATGTTCTTTGTATCTTCAGTATTTTTTGTGAAACCCACGCTACAAATTGTACAAGGACTTGGCATTTTTAAAAGCAGCCGTTTAACATTCTAGAAATGTATCCAAGGGCAAGTATTATGACTGAGGAGAAGGTATAGTTCCAGTAGTTCCAGTGCGATGCACATGAATAATTGTAAATCTAATGAAATTTTCTTTTCTTTTCTTTTTTTTTTTTTTTTTTTAAAACAGGATGAGAAACAATCCGCAACTACACTGCTGGTGGGTCCTCGACACGGAATTAGTCATGTGATTGATTTGAAAAACAACCTCACAACAGTCTTAACCGAGTTCAGTAGGGTTGCCAAGATCCAGCTCTACAGGGAGAGCCAAGGAGTGGCTCGTGTCGAGGTGACAATCCATGAGGGAAAGGTATTATTATTATTTGATCCACAGCAGGAATACATTAAAGAGAAGCAGAAATAACTTGGCTCCAATAATATCTTGGTATTTGCAAATATGCACATTGCACGCTGTGATAAACGGCTTAAGGATGCATTTTCCATTTATAAATAATGGCATACACTATCATTCAATAACGTGATAAACTGAATTTCATCAGGTCATTACGAAGTGAGCAGGCAAGGCTTATTGCCTGCCTTCTAAATAGTCTCCTAATTCCCTTCCCTGCCACCCCCTGCAGCCTCTGGTACTACTCATGGAATGGCCAGATGCCAGTAACTTTGCATGCCTAATCTCTGGCTACTACAAACTGTTTGTAGACCCTAAAAGGACCATCTACTTCCGAAACCCTGGTCAGTCTCAGCTGACCAAGGCAGGTATGTCACATCTCGCCGGTGCCTCGTATGCTTCATTTAAATCACACAGTCTGCTTTTCGGGCCGTGCCTATCAAACGGTGCCGTTTCATTTGAGTTCTGTCTGCGCTGGAATATATTTCCTTCCATATTTAATGTGTGCCACAATAGACAAAGCAGACATACAACTAATTCTCATTCTATGTTGAATGTAAATGGAAAGTCTTCTTTTTCATCGATTATTTATTACCTGTAGTGGGCTATCCTAGATTTACCATCCCATAGCACCCTCTGCTGTCTTTCTTCTCATCTCCACCTTTATTCATTGGATTGAGAAACTCACTGCCTTCGCCAAGATAAATATAACCCAGTGCACTGGACTTTATGATGTAATCACAAGCATTTGTTCAAACATGAACAGATCTTCTGCCATCTGCTGTTTCAACTCCAAGGATCATCATTCCATCACATTCCACCAGAATCTAACCCTACAACCTCAAACTTAAACTTTCAACATCCATTTCTGAAATAACAAATAATCCACATGTGACCACCAGCTGTCGCATCTGCTTTCCCATCTGGATCTTCTCTATTCCCACTCGTGCCTCTCAGTTCAATCTGTCCACTGCTCTGACAATTCTGTCCTCAGATTACAGAAGTTCCCACCATGTTCAACCACGTTCTGGGGCAACTGGCTTGCCGAGTGGAGGTCGGCGAGGAGATGAGAGGGAAAGCTCACACAGAGATTCAGGTTCTTCCAGGACCGTAGCACCTGCAGAGTCTCAGCATCTAGGACTGTGTCATGTCCATCTCCGTGAACAACAACAAATTCAAGAGTTTCAAACACATGCTGAAGACGAACTCGACATCAACGAGAACTTTATTTCTCAGGAGCCCCCTGGACGGGCCCGCACCAAGTCGGACCCGACCCAGCAGAGTACAGAAGAAATAGCTGAGGTTGCCGGGAGCTCACCGGGGGAGAATGCAGGATTCAGAATCCGAGCCCTGACACTCAGTCAGTCCCAAAAAACATCACGATACTTTTGTGATTCCTGCAAAGCTAGGCACAGGGCCGAGGGGTTGTCAGTAAACATGGGCGGTAGTGCAGGGAAATACTGCTCCAGAGCTTGTGCTTCCCGGGATGGAGGGGCTGTTGATCTGATGGCCCTACCGCCCCCGGGAAATGAAGAGGAGGATGAAGAAGAGCCAACTGATGGAGGGGAAAAGCCCCAAACTCCACTTCCGGCCATTGCCGCCCCACCACCCGGCTTCAGGGACAACAGCTCGGATGAGGATGACTCAAAAAGAGGAAGGAAGCTTCGAACCAATGCCAGCCCGGGGGTCACCTCCAGAAAATTGCCCCAGGCAAAAGAAGACGTACCCGTGACACTGATTGACAATGTGGCCACAAGAACAGTTCGAGATCATGCCCAGGAGCTTGACGATGCTCTGGTGTCCACCTTGCAAGCACTAGAGGCTTTGGCAGCTTCCGAGGATTACCCCCATCACCATCAACAGCCAACACAGACTGCAGGTCAACAGCCTGAGTCATGCCATGGCCCACATCTCACTCAAAGAATTAGGAGAGGCTATCTAACTGATCTGACTTACATAAAAAAAATTCTTTATTTGCTGTATTACCACCACATGGCACTTCAGGGTTTTTGTTAAAATTTGCAAGATCAAACTACTCATGAAATGACAAAGATTCGGTAACTTAATTTTAAGGAGACGTATCTAAGTGGAATAAAATCATACTATTAGAGGGCAAGGGTATCGACAGGATGATAATTTGACCGATGGAACGGCTTAAAGGCAGTTAAGTCGATGGGAGAATTTATCCAATCAACTGAAAAGAATTGCTATGTAACACAAAACGTAGCATGCGGTCGAAAAGCAAAGCCTCAATGCGACAAGAGAATTTAATGTTTAAGAGTAAAAAAATAAATACTCACATTTCTGCGCATGTACACGTTTGTGTACATGTACGCTTTCGCATGTACACTTGCAAGACAAGTGTGTGCACTGGCATGCACACACTTGCATGTGCACTTTTTACACAATGTGTCCGCTGAAAAAACACGCTTCAATGCGGACTAGGAAACTCTTTAGAGCGATGCTTGGATTGTGAAGGCCACAAAGTTTCTGAAAGAACTTTGGGATAAACTTAAAAGAGCTAGGGTAATCTTGAAACATTTTTTTAATTATGACAAAACCTTTCAGCTGCACATTTCTGGACCAATAGCGATAAATCCTTAGGATGGAATTTTGACATTCTTCTATGCATGCTCGTCATTTCTTCAGCATCCTAATCGTGTCCTTTCTTCCCTCTCCTCAGGGCTGATTGTCTTAGCTGCCATTACACCTGAGTCATCATTGGACTCAGGCCATGAGACAAACTCCTCTGAATTGACAGATGTTTCTGAGATGGTGTCAGCTATGAAGCAAAACCAGAACCAGGCCTACCTGCTGGCTCACCACATTAACAAGGAAAGCCGCCTTTGTCGGCGAGACTTTCCCCTGGCTATCCCTGGATGCACAGCAAAGACTATAGGTACCGGGGCATTCTCTGTGGGTCAAATCCGTGCCGGCTGTCCACCAAAGCAAGTAATCCTCAGCAAGACCGTTCCTTTTAAAGTGAACCCCAGTCAAGACTCTGCTGTCCTCAGTGTTGTGACAGAGCAGAAGAGCAACCAAGATGCTCCTCTGACCGAAGAGAAAGCAGAAATGAAAGCGAATTCTGATTCCAAAGCAAAAAACCCTGACCCGTCCTCCAACTCACCGGAAGAACTTAAGGCGTCTGATACTTCACTAACAGGCCAAGTCAGTAAAGATCAGCAGTTGTCAAGTTCTTCAGGGGAGACAGTGAACCAAAATGCTTTCGAGGGCAAAAAGGGGAAGACAACAACACCTCTTATCACAGACTCTAACAAAAAAGCCTTACCTATTCTCTTGCCTGTGGACAGAGTTGCCTCTGCCAAGATTTCACTCACTAATATGTGCCAAGATGCCGAGACTGCCTCCAGCGAGACCATGAAGCCTTCAAGCTCTACAGAACTTTTACCAGTTGATGACCTTTTCTGCACATGCCCTGTGAAACAGGAGCCCGGGTCTCAGTTAAGAGTAAAAGATCCACACGTTCAGAAGGTTGTGGTTTTCCAATCGTCCTCCCCGACAGATGACGAGCGTCTTCGGGCCAAGGGCCTCCAGCTGGCAAACAGCAAAGAAAATGCAGTAAAATTTGGACCGGAATGTAGTTTGGTAAAACCAAACCCTCAAATCCCCATCAGACACTCGCCTCGTTTGCCCGTGAAATCAGAAAGAGATGAAGCAGCTGAGAGCAAGATAGAGAGCGCGCAGGGAAAATCCCACAGCGACTCACAGAAATGCCCCATAAAATCCTTACCTATTTTAGATGACCCCACGACATCTAGCCCCTCTGTGGATAAGGTCTCGACTCTCCCGACAAGAGACTCAAAGAAAGCGGGAAATTTGAAAGGGAAGTCCCAGCGCAGCGCCCCTTTCTTAAGCTTCAGAAATCTCCTTTCAGCTACATTCCCCGCAAGAATGCGAAGAGAAACGGATGAGCGAAGGGCCCAGTTGCAGAAAGTTCGTCAGTATGAGCTCGAGTTCTTGGAGGAGTTGTTGAAACCCAAGTCCTCCCAGGGAGATTTTTTGCCCCAAGGGTCATCGCCTGTGCCCTCGAGTACTCCTTGTGCCTGCCAGCTCCGCACCAGCCCTGTCCTGAAGGCGCCAGGTATATCTAGGGAGCAAAGACGGAGCTGCGACTGTAAGAGAATGTGCAGGGGCATGAGACTTCCCGACACCCCAGTTGGCTCCACGACAGAGACACAACACAGAGGCCGAGAAAGAACCATCCAGAAGACCCCTCCGACTGCGTCCAAAGCCCCTCACGCCCAGGGTGTGACGAGGAGACCTCAGACCTTGGAAATCAAGACCACGCGAATACGTTCCATCAGCCTTGAGTCAAGAGAGCCAAGGGGAGAGCAGGCCTCCCTTTCTCCCATCTGTACTTCCCAGACAAACTGCAAGGGAGCCTCGCAGTACAAGAAACTCCAGAGGCGTTACAGTATCGGCGAGCTGGATAATAGCTCCAGTACACCTGTTTATGCAGAGGTGAAGCCCAAAGCTAAAAGTCTGGAGAAGGAAATGGAGAGAGTGAGGGCCACGGGGCTGAGACTGCCAACCCCAGTAGAACCGATCCACACACAGGCTCAGCAGGGAGATGGAAAAGGGAAAAAGGGGGTGTTTTTTATTCAAGGGGAGGAGTTACTGCGTGACAGTAAAGAGGGGACTGGAGAGGTACTGCTGACGCTGCCCAGTGAAGACAGCGATGACAAGGACAAATGCTGCTCATTCTGTTTTTGCTACAGGAAGTGTGAGGCAGCAGATGAAGGTAGTGAGAAAGATGAGCTTTCATACTCCATTCCCCTGCAGGTTCTTCCAGGCATGGAGCTGGACTCAAGTACCTTCCCTGTAGTTAGCAAAACACTCCAGGTTCTCAATGCAGAGGACTGTAGTGGAGAAGAAGAGATGGAGGAAGAGGAAGAGCTGCAGGCGCAAGAGATTGACCTGAGAGCCTGTGGCACACTCGAGGGGAGCCTGGCACGGGTTCAGGCATTGCAGGGGAAAACTTTCAGCTTGCCTGATGGCTTTCTAAATGCACAGTTGGATGCTAATGAGCTGCTGGCTATCCTCCGTCAGTGTGCTAACAGCCCACAGGCTGAGGGTGAGGCTCGCCTTCAGCCTTCACGGATTGCAGAGTACAAACAGGAGCTGGCGGTGTACTTTAAAGAATTCCGAGCATCTTGTAGGCGGGTGGCCAGCGTTGAAAAAAGCCCGACGCGTATGCTTGCTGTCGTGTCGGCCAGCTTTCAAGTGTTGTGCGATCTCACTCAGACTTTCATCAAATTGGTCAGAGGGGTTCGTTCAGAAACCCAAAAGTTGCAGCTGCTGAGGAAAGTTGAGGAAGTAGCTATTAACTACACGTTGCTTCTGCGAGCAGCAGAGGAGTCAATGGGACATTCTAGCAGCTTACCGACAAAGACAGTGAGCCCTCAAGTCTCTTCTGCCGCTAATAACATGAGCTCACTGACGAGACCCATCAAAACTCTTCCAGCGCAATGTAAATAGAGCTGGAAGGATATAATCAAAGTCTATTTAAATTCATTATTTATTTACTTATCTATTTATTTATTTTTTACAAAAGTGTACAATGAATCATCCTCATCAAATATTGTAAAGCAGCTGTTCCATCCCATGTTTACAGGCCCCGGGAAAGTCTTGTTTTGAAATAGTAAGATATACCAACATAATGCACAACTGAACAAGTACCCTCCGACTGGGTGATACAGGGCTTATCACATCATGTCAAGTTTCATCTTATAAATAAATCATGATGGTATAATATTTTATAGCCAATGTAATGTATATTTTAGTTGTGTCTACCTAGAAAATAATATAACGTTTTGTGAGGAAAAAAAAAGGTGATGGATATATTTGAAATGTACTGAGTTAAGGTTAAGATTAAATCGATCAAGATATATATGATAATTAAAAAGAATAAATGTATGCTCTGGTTGAAAATATTTCAGATTTTGTGATGTAGCGAATTCCGTAAAATACATTCTCTAAATCACTGACTGATTAGATGGTGACGTGTTGATTTGTTGAATTTTCTTGCTGTCTTAACACAGAATTGGAGATTTCTGTTGGCTGTGTCTGGTGTACTGATGCAAGAGTGAAAATGTAAGTGGCAGTGTTGAACAATGCAAGCTGCTAAAAAGTAATGATGACCTATTTAACTACGCTGATGGGCAAGGACTATAACTGTGTTAGTAAAAAAAAAAAAAAAACCAATACATCTGCACGTGGCAAACAATGTAGCAGAGACCCAAGTCACAATTTTATCCTCTCGAGAGTGATGAACTTACGAGAGGATATGCCCACAACATACAGTGTATTTGACACCATTCCTTACCCGCGTCATCTGCAGGTCACTCGTGACTCCGAGTTTTAAATATACAGTTCTCTACGGAATTCCCATGTAAGCCCGATACAAATTACCACTAAAAGTTTGCACAACTTGGCAAATGGGATCTGGAATTTAAAAATACATCTTTTCATGTTTAAATGAGTGATTTATTATTACATCTGCTGCTGAAAAGAAAAAAAAAACAACAACTAACTTGAGTCCACACCGCCAGTTTTCAAGCTGAAGCGTATCTGTTTCACAGAGTCCTTTGTCTTATTCAGGTTTTTGGACAAAGAAAGATCAAATTTGCTTTCTATGTGCTGTTATACATTGTGCAATCTAGCAAATATATAAGAAACACAAAGTAGTTTTTTATGTATTTTAATAAAACTAACACATCCATTTCCTGTCTGAAATCTTCTTTGTGTCTCACCCTCTTTTATTAGACAATATTGACACTGATATATATATCCGTATATAGATAGATATCATATACTGCTAAAAGAAAGTGCTGTCAAACCAAAATAAGAACATCAACTGCCATAATATTATTTTTCCCGACAAAAAAAATTATAAGATTGTAAATATGACCACAGACAAATACATCACATACCTGATTGTGTATAGTGGTCAATTTTGCTGCTTGAAATCTACCTAAAAGCATTATAAGCATACGGTTTTCATTATGCACTTCTCTGTATGTCAAACGGATGCGCTTTTATTTATTTCATTTGATGCAGGGTTTTTTTTAATGAATGAGCGAATAATTTCACGTTATTTGTCTCTCTTTAATCTTACACTTTAGTTATCAAGCTAAGCTAATGCTATTACTCCCCTAATAGGCTTAATAACTGTGTCAATCAATCAGTTTTTCTGTGTAGGCATTAACGCATTTAAAATATTTTTCATCGTACATTCAGCGGTTGGCCTATTCAAAGGGGGACTCACAATGTCCGCTTTGTTTTACTTCTTTCCTCGGTTTCAAATTAAAGTCATGGTGACCAAAAGCACTCTCTTTTAGCAGTTTTCCTTTTTCTCTTGTTGTGGCATTTTCCATAACTATATGCAGTTCTCTCCCTCACTGCACTGCATGCTCTCCCTTGTGTATTACACTTTCAGGGGGTTTACACTTTGGACACTGGAGTAGAAAGTCTTAGAAATACCATCTCATGCTACAGTTGAGGGTGGGGTGACAGGCAAAAATTAAAAGCTGTGGAGGAAATATGTAAATATTTTGTGAATGGATATGTATTATTCGACAATGCAAATATGAAAAAAGTATTAGAGAATATCAAACACTTCTAAAGACATAACTTGCAACAAGATTTATCCAACCAATTCACATTTTTGCAAAAAACAAAGACAAAAAAAACGTGATTCTAATGTATTTCTTTATAGTAGTTATGTAACATAGAGAACAATAGCAAAACATATATTTTAATGAGTATACTACAAAAAAAAAAGCATGGGACATGTTTATTTTTGTAAGTCAAAATATGTCCAGTCATTCACACCTAAACATTTTCAAATTCTGATTAACACCTGTGTGGTTGTCATTGTTTTGTTGCTTTGCCAAAACTGTGTGGCTCTGTCTGTTTCATTCACATTATAAGTCCACCCTGAATGATCCATGTTTTTATGTGCACCTATTCATTCCTGTCATAAAGTACTGTTAATTATCTTGTCATCAATGTAGTCTCCTGTCTGTGTAAAAATGTTTTCTCATGTTTTAAGAGCAATAAAGTATATAATATTAACTCTGTAAGAGAATTTGGAAATTACATTGCATGCAGTGAATGTGCTGAAATCACAGGGTGCTGGGTAGATTGACGGAGAGCAAATAATGTCATGCAATGTGTAATTACCAAACATCACTCTAGCCGCAAGTAGCTTCTTATAGGTGGCTTAGCTCATTTGAAATGGTTTGTCGTGTCAAATTATTGGATTGAATGTGTGTATTTTTGTGTGTGAGAGAGAGGGAGCACGGCAGAATGAGTCACACAAAACACCAGGAAGGAGATTTGAAATTAATTATTAGCACTTGCTTCCTATGCATTCACTTATCACAACAAATGAATGGAAACATGCCAGTATTACAAGACAATGTTTGCAGTGTAAAAAGGCCCTCACAAAAAAAAAAAAAAAAAAAAAATCACCTCATTTAAGGACAGCATTTGTCAGATTTCTCTCGGTGACCTGTGTGGAGCACTTTGGGGCTGGAGAATTGTATATTCAACACCAAGATCTTTACATAGCTCTTATGTACGCCAAGTTTTTTTTTGACATCCCAGTAGTAATGCATGAAAAAATAGCAAGCATAGCAAATGTACTGTTTTCATCTTTCGATGGCGCAACATTCGAGAACACTACAATGTCAAAGTGAACTAAATGAGCTTGTCTCCATAAATATACTTACTCACTCACTTATGCTCATTTGCTTCTTGGATGCCGTCTGTCTGGGTTTAACATGTTCACCATGCCAGGCTGGCAAGCAGCCTCTGTCAAATTAAATGTGTCCACAGATGGAAGATCGAAGTCAAGCCGTTTACGAAATCTCTTCATTGCAAGACGGATAAAAGACCAGTGAGAACATGTTTTGTCGTCTTTCAACTGAAGTTGCACAATTGAACTGTGCCTTCAATGTGCAGTCTGTCAATCAAAGAGGAAGAGTTGCACGCATTATCCGTGAAATGCATCCGTGTCAAAGTAAGCAACACGCTTTAGCTTTTGGTAGCCAGTCCACTAGGACATCAATTTATACAAGTTTTTTAGTCTCTCTGACCTAAGGTAGCTGTCCCGTGATCCTTAAGCATAGCTCCCGTGCCATAGACACAACTGGCAACCTGCCGTCTCCCGGACCTTTTCAACAGTAACTAATCATCCACATATGGCTGGAGCCCTACCTCTGACTGCATTAGAGATGAAAAGATGTCAGAGAATGATTATCCACAAGCACAAAATACTTGATGTGGTATATGAGAGGGCAGACCAACAAGGGTCTAGGCTCCAGAGGTTACAGCTTTTAAGCTTTAATGAAGTTTTTAGATAAAAACATGAAACAACACTGGTACAATGATCTCAGCGTGGGTCAAGCTTATCTTTCCTAATCAAAATGTTCACTCGTCCGAACTTTACCCTTTTGTGTTCATATGTTAAACATCCATGTGCTTGCCATTATTTGATTTGCTGCATTGTTTTGATCGGTCAGTCATTTGCGTAACACACCCATGATGACTAAACTCTTTAGGTACACCTTTTTATTCACTCAAATTAACACTGTACCCTTCTCACCAATGTGGTCTTCCATCTGTGTACTACCAACATGTCATGTTTAATAGTAAGAAAATACAGTCTTTCATATAATTTGCAATGATATTGCATTCAGTTATGACAAGCACACATTTATGGTCATTTTTGTCCATTTCTAATTTCATCCCCAATTAATGTGCTATTCACACAAGGAGGCAGGAGATGACAGTTGTGAATGCGACGGCTGACTGTTAGATCTTGTTTCTCTTTCAATTTTGTTTGGGAACTCGTATTCTCTTGTCTCAACATTTGGTGTCCTGTTTCGATCTTAGCATTGGGTATGACGATTTACTTTGTATCAAATATGGTTTCATGATCACTGAGCCATCTCTTTGTGACACAGAAAAAATGTAATTCCGTATCTCGAAACACAAAAAAATACATACACGTGAAAATGTGTTTGCAAGACCATTTGTGTCTATGTGTGTGTAATGTCATTTTAAAGTGTTCAAAATCTTTAAGACACCAGTTACGGCCTGTGGTAACCCACTATTACCGTGTTCTGTTATTTTCTTGTTGTAGCTACAATTAGCCTCACTTCCAAAACAATAGTCTTCCTAATTCTTTTCACTGATGCAGTGTGGTTATGAAATGCTAAAATGATGCTGTAAAAACAAATAAAAGGGAACGGCAATCTTTCTGCCAAACAATTACAAGCCAAAGCCAGTGCCTCGAGCTAAAGTGAATAAACACAAGACTATTGTGCATCACTAGTTGATGTGAATACAGATTTTATATTATAAGATTGTGAAGAATTAAGAGATTTTTTTACACAACTTGATCTGCAGTTCATGTTATGCTCAAGCAGATGGAAGAAATAGAAAAGTAATGTTTGATAACACATGCTGTCCCCATAAGGCTTTTAGTGCAGTTCTACATACTACTTTTTCTTTTTTCAGAAAAAAAACAAACACAAGTTACCATCTGTTACCCTGCCACCAACTGCTGTACCATAAAGGATTCTTGGGAGTTCATCTGGGATTGGCGCCACAAAGTACAGGATCAAGTGATAGATGCCAATAGCCAAACGGATGGGGGTTGTTGGATAGGCAAAGAAACTGTAGGCTGACTGGCTACGTGTGTGTGACTGCATGATTGGGTGTCTACAGTCTCACATAAGAGACAAAAGGTAAAAATACTTCAGGAAATGATGTATATTAAGCAGAATCAAAGACACCACAACATTTCTACAGAGATGAAGCAGCACAGATTACTTTTTGCACCAATTTCCCTGATGTAGATAGCAACTACAACAGGGCCGCAAGCATTTTTATGCACATGGTGTACCACTGCAGGATCAAAACTGGAGGCAACAGACTACTAAATATTTATGAACAATGGAGTTCCAGTGTGTTGAGAAGAATTTCAACCAATGGAATTACAAGTTTTGGCAGGGAGGTTTGATTTTATCGGTAAAAAGCTATAGAAGGGTGGGTAGGGGTGACTTTCTTCCTGATGCATCTCCATGCTCTATCTCCAGTTAATCTTCTGGCACCAAGAGTGGGCTATAATCAATTTCTTGTAATTGTTCTGAAAGTCCAAACATTCCAAAAAGTTTTTCACACTGCATTCGAACAACCCCAAAACCTTAGGTCAATCTGGACAGACCATCTCCTTTAAACAGACACATATTGGACATTTAGCCTGACAAAACAATTAAGTTTTTAAAACATGAATATGATTTTTTTCCGATAAGTCCTGCTTCTCCTTCTTCTTCTTCCTATTCCTTTCAGCTTTTCCCTTGAGGAGTCACCACAGCAAATCCACCTTCTCCATCTAACCCTATTCTCTGTATCCTCATCTCTCACACCGACTAACGTCATATCCGCTCTCACCAGGTCCATCAATCTTCTTTTCCATAAAGTCCTTCAGAGGACAAAACAATAACAGTACACCTGCTGGCTCAACTTTTTGGTTCAGAAATTACACACATAGGTATATTGTTTAACACAGCCTGGATATTTTTGTGCAACTAATTACTTTTTAAGTAATTAGTTTAGTTAGGTTAGTTTTCATAAATAGCATGTAGCCAAAAACAGGCC
The DNA here is from genome assembly GCA_901007705.1 of Fistularia tabacaria. NCBI lineage: Eukaryota > Metazoa > Chordata > Actinopteri > Syngnathiformes > Fistulariidae > Fistularia > Fistularia tabacaria. The sequence goes on from CAAKHD010012390.1 coordinate 209,594, forward strand.
CAATTTGCCCATAAAGGCTTTGCCATCCATGCAAGTTAAAACAATTTTCACCCTCGGATCCTCAGCTCAAATCGGGATGACATATATTTCCCTGCTACATTATAGGTCGAATAAGATAATAGAATTGAAGAAATAATAATCGTCTTTCCCAACAGTATGGATACAGTCCATTTAATATTGATGGATAAACTGGCAAAACAATATTAAACATGCTAGTGGGTCACTTTAAAATCTAATACATAAGACATGAAACAGAAATCGTGCATAAATAACTTGATTTCAAAACTTCAACTCCACTAGTCATATAGCATTCAGGTTGAAAGTTATTTGGAATAATGAAGAGACCATATAAACATTTTCACGGTATGTGAATGTACATATCATCATAATAATAAATTTATTTAAAGGCACCTTTCTTAACCCCAAGTCACCTTATAAAAAGTTATGAAAGATTTTTAAAAAAGATGAAAAAAAATAGACTGCTGTTGGAATGGAGATTACAGAGGGACGGTAAACTTTGAACAAATGGAGGAGGGGCCAGGTTGTGGATGCATTTACAGGTAAGTAGCAATATTTTGAAGTTGATCCTGGAGTCCTTGGGCAACCAGTGGAGCTGTTGAAGGGCTGGGATGATGTGTTCTCTGTTGAGGGTCCGAGTTCTGATCCAAGCTGCAGAATTTTGGAGTAGCTGGGGTTTGTGGATGGATTTGTTGGGGAATTCAAAAATAATGGAGTTCCAGTAATCCATTGAGGATCTATTTGGCAGAGTGGACATTTTGTGATGTGGTCTTTTCAGACCTCACTGGCTAAAAAGACTTGTTTCAGCTCTAGTGACACCTAAAACTGCTTTCAGGCATCCTCAAGTTCTACTTCTCTTTTCTTCTGAAATCGCTCAGTATCTTCTGACAACACTTTTGTTTGCTTTCTTACATGTCTTACAGCTTTGTCCCCTTGGCAATGTGAAGATTGTATGGTAAGTTTAAGGAGCATAAAGTTTAACATAACCAGGTATATTCTTCAAGCAATTCTGACATTGAATTCACTGAATGTTCAGGAGTCACATAGTGCTCAGGTAAATACTACAAACATGACAATTTGCTTTTAGTCATTTCTCATGCTGCTACTTGCAAGTACTTTGTGGATTATTTTAATTAGCTCCTGGGGAAAGTAATAAGACTGCGGTGCATCTATGACTGACTCAAACTCAAACAAAACTGACTGGTTACAATAAAATATGTTTGAGTAGCTAAACTACAAACACAATGGCCCAAGGAAATGAAGTTTGATTGTAATTCTTCATTCTTTGACATGGCTTGGGGCCATATCATTGGATGGGAAAACGCCTCCCTTTCTTTTGTTTCATTTAAGGGTTATTTTCTTGGCACAGATGTGCTTTTCACAATTTAACAGAGCCAGTGAAGTAAATAAGTAAATCTAGGAGGCCTTCCGTAGTGTCAGAAAAAAACAGAAATAAAACTACTAATATAGATATAGTCACATAGTATGACAAATATATTTACTCAGTGTCTATTAATTTTGCAGATTTATTCATTGAAGTCACACATCTATTTACCACTTGGAAAATTCAAAATGTGCTACAAGAGTATGAGCATTTTGCTCACAACATGGTGGATTTCATGCATTCATTGTATATATATATAAGAAATCATTTCACAGCGAATAGACGTAGATATACATATAAGCAGGTCAAAATGAGTAATTTGTTGAATTAAGAATTGTTACAAATTCTGAATCAACATTGCATTTGCATTGGCAGGTATACACCAGTAGGATGAACCTTTGTCTCACACGATATTGAACAGGCTGGACTAAATTTAGTGGTGACCGGACTTGTTTCTAAACCTATCTAGAATTCTGAATACGGTTTTTTGTGGTGATGTCTCAAACGATAGGGAGGGCAAAGTAACACCTACTACTTTACCTGTTTTCTTTTACGACTTCGCGAGTTTGGTGCTTGCAATGAAGTAACGACAGCTGACGTTAGCGGGGTAGCAGCTAATTCCACAAGTCGAAGGTGCCGTTGTTGATAATTGGGATTGGTGGCAGTGTAGCACCTCCCAATTCTATCAAGAACGAATCACTCTTTTATTTTAAAAAAAACTGTGTGATTAGCGTTACCCGACGTTTCTTTCATACGAGAGAAGATCACACAATTTATGCACTGTAAAAAAGGTGGTGGTGGGGGGGTGGCAGCAAACTCCACACACCAGAAGCGCTGTTGTCGCTAAATGGTATCGATCGTAGTGTAGCACCTCCCACGTATATCAACAACTAAACACTTTTATATTTTCTTAAAACAGCACGAATGGCATTAATTGACGTTTGATTCATACTAGAAAAGATCAGGCGGATCAAAGGGGGGGTGCGTTAGCAGGGCAGCAGCAAACTCCACAAACCGGAAGCGCAATTTTCACTAATCGGGATCGATGGTAATGCAGCAGCTCACACTTATATCAAGAACGAAACAACTTTTTATTTTCAGAAAAAAAAAGCATGACAGTCATTAACCTACGCTTGCTTCATACGAGACATGATCACACTCCTCACAATGAATGCACTGTAGTAACGGGCGCTTCCGTTAGCGGGGCAGCAACAAAGTCCACAAACCGGAAGCGCTGTTGTTGCGAATTGGGATTGAGAGTAGTGTAGCACCTCCCGCTTATATAAAGAACGAAACGCCCTTAAAATATATATATATATATATAGCTCATGGCTCAAAAAAACAATGTTTCATTACCCAACGTTGGTTTAATACGAGAGAAGATCGCACGCTTCACAAGTTATGCGCTGTGATAACGGGCGCTTGTGTCAACTGGGTAGCAGCTAGCTCCACAAACCGGAAGCGCCGTTGTTGCTGATCGTGACTGATCCTAGTGTACCACCTCCCTCTTACATCCCCAAAACAACCATTCATTGTCAAAAACAGCATGATATCGTGGTTCCCTCGAGAGAAGCTCGCACTCTTCGCTACTTACTAACTGGAATGGAAAATGTGTCTCGGTTAGTCCCGTATTTTTAGCTCACATTGAGTACCTCGGTGGAGAAAATTGACGGGACTCCAGTGGGCCGTCACTGTTGGGCTGTGTTGTACAATAAAGGCGAACGGAGGGGAGGGAGGGTTCCTTCCGGATTGACGTCATCGCGGCAGGACGTAAGTGAAAGCGTGCGCGCCGCTCCGCGAGGAAGCGCCGCACGCGTAATGTGTGGGACATAATGGTGGATAGGTAGGGAACACACTTCTGCTCGCCAAGAGTAGCCAGTCAACTGTTGACTAATTTTGCAGTTGTCGCTCGGGACCTTTTCTCTCGCTTGTCACTCGACGGCACCTGAAAGACAACATGCCGAATATCAAAATATTCAGCGGTAGCTCTCACCCCGACCTGTCTCAGAAGATCGCTGACCGCCTGGGTCTCGAACTGGGGAAGGTGGTGACCAAGAAATTCAGCAATCAGGAGACGTGGTGAGTAGTTTGCCGCTGTTGCGATCCCGGGGTTGGAAGAAAAAAGGTGGGCTTGCTGCACGAATGTAGCCTAGCTGCACGTAAACGTAACGGTTCACTTTAACTGGTTGCCTGAAATGCTCCCTCCCCCTGCGTGGCTGAGAACCCATGCTATTAAGCACCCCGTTAAAAAGGAAAATAGTAAACAATTGGTTGCCATAATATGCCAGGGAGATACACGAATCCATGTTTATTGGTAACAGCACCCATAGATGCCAATGTTATGGTTACTGTGCCCCATCTTCCCCCCCCCCCCCCCCCCCCCCCCCCCCCCACCCCCCCAGCTTCACCGCCTTTTTTTCTTTTTTTGTCTTTGT
>CAAKHD010012390.1:219898-245212 GCA_901007705.1 Fistularia tabacaria
GCACAGTGAGTAAGTGTTCTCTGCTACACACACACACAAACACACACACACACACACACACACACACACACACACACACACACACACACACACACACAAGTGTTGATGCTTCTGTCAAAAAGTACTCGTGTTAAGGAGGGGAAATGTTGGCATTTTAGTCTTTCTAGCTCAGTTGTTCTGTAATTCGTGAAAGAGGTGGTTTCACTTGCGGTTTGGATTCTTTTAAGCGGGAGGATGGAAAGAAGTCCTCGCCAAGCCACTCCGGACGAGCGCCCCGAGGCCTCCGTGGCTCCTTCCCGGAGCTTCCTGCACGGAGGGACCTCCAGCCTGCTGTCCGCCGTGGCGACCTTCCCCATCTATAAGACGGTGTTCCGCCAGCAGATCACCAACGCGCCGGTGCATCGGGCGGTGGTTCAGCTCCTCGGGGAGGGGCCCCTGAAGCTGTACCGGGGCGTGGCCCCTCCGTTACTGATGAAGACGCTCAACGGCACCCTCCTCTTCGGCCTGCAGGACACCTTCCAGCAGCATCTCTCCCGCCACGCCGTCCCCCGCGCCGCCCTGCCCGGCCTCGCAGGCCTCGGGGCGGGCGCGGTGGAGGCCGTGGTCTTCACCCCCTTCGAGCGGGTGCAGAACGTGCTGCAGGACGGGCGCAACGACCGGCAGCTGCCCACCCTGCGGAGGGTGCTACGGCGGCTTGGCGCCCAGCGGCTCCCCGCCGGATACTACCGGGCGCTGTTGCCCGTCGCAACCCGCAACGCGCTCGGAAGCGCCCTCTACTTCGGTTTGAAAGGACCGGCGGGGGAAGCCGCGGGCCGGTACGTCGCCTCTCCTCCGCTCGCATCCTTCCTGTCTGGGACGCTGGTCTCCATGGCGATCAGCCTGGCTCTGTACCCGCTGTCCGTGCTCGTGGCGAACATGCAGGCGAAGATGGAGGGAGAAGCGCCGGGGCCGGTGACCTGCTGGAAGAGGCTGTGGGCTTCCAGGAACCGGAGCGTGTTTCTGCTCTACAGGGGAGGCTCCCTGGTTGTTCTGAGGTCCTGCATCACATGGGGCATCACCACTGCTCTTTATGACCAGCAACAGAAGGCTTCATAGGTGTCTGTGGAGGTTCTCAGTCATCCAGGTCATGGCCAATTCTTGTCAAAATCATCTTCTCCTGGCAACTGGACTTGATTTTCTTCCCTTGAAGGTGTTCCACCTCTCATCCAAGCGGCTTCTTCACCTTGGATGGAGTTTTCGAATAAAAAAACAGGTGATGCCTTTTTATGTAAATGATAGATTGGTAGATGGTAGATGTTTGGGTTATTGCGTTTAATAGGGGTGCCTTTAGGTGATATTAAAGGTCCAATTTATTGGGACTGACCTGGATTAAAATTTGAAAATGTGTAGCTATTATTCTCAGAAAGTGAAACAAAGGTGAGAAACCCGTTGGACTGAGGCTCAGGCGCTGGTTACCGGGGTCTGGTTCCGGTGCGGGATCTTCCCGGGTGGTTTGGAGGGTGCAGATGGGCCTGGTCCGTGTTAGCTAACCTGCCGATAATAGTCTCTGTATTGGCTCACACACACAACCAAAAAAAAAAAAAGAAGTTCTCACTTTGCACACAGATCTGATATTCCAGCAGGATATTTTGGCCTTTCTGTGTTGACTAGATGTGCCTTATCACTGCCTTAGACTTCCTCAGGATGCCAACCAACTCCTCTTTTTTTTGGTTGCACTGGCGGACAAACGCATGTTGACGATGTTGTTTTTCATCATTCATGTGAAAAAGGTATCAAATATAAAGGAATATTTATGACATGCTCATATTTGCCTTATAGGTGGTCATATTTGTGCGGCTGTTGTAAACAGAATTAAGCCGTCGTGCAGCATTATATCAGTATCGTGTTTGAATGTCTAAAAAATGATCGTTTACCTCAACTCTGCTCTTTTTTTCTCCATGCGTGTCAAAAACTTTTGTTGTTTCGAAGAAATGATTGATACCTCAGAGCATTCCTCCGGTGGGTCTGGTTCACCATGCCATGCTGATTTTAAACGGTTCTGCATTATAACAATAGTCTTCACAGTGGCTATATATTTAAGAGTAAAGGTGGGGTGGGAGTGGGGCTGGGGTTCCTGTATTGCATCACAGCAACACGTTTGGTTCTCATGCCAAAGGACCAGTTGGAATACTTCAGGAACTTCATGTATGAACCTGTCTCATTAAAATGCTCCCCCCAACGTTCGGGAGCCAATAGCAGCGCAGGTTTCCGTGTCCTTGTTTGCTTTCAACAGGGTGTGTTAACTCTATTTAAACAGTGGTTCCGTCCTACATAACACTCAGTTTGCCAGGACAGAACAGCCTCCCTGTACAACTCTGCGTCAGGTAATTACTCTGCAATTGTATTTTTTTGTTGTTTTTTCCTCTATTATTCATTTTAATCTGAATATAGTCTCATTTATATTCATTTATTTTATGTTTGTTTGTGAGGGACCTAAAGTAACACTGCCAAGTTTAATACTCCATTAGAAGGTCTGAAAACTGGGCTTTCCAAAAAGCGTCGTTTGACTTACACCTGCGAGAAAAGTTTCAAAATGCATCCATCATGAGTGTGAGTGTTGTGGGCAGGAAATCCCAACACTGAACGAGGTAGTGGCACCTTTCAATTCCTGTGCAAATTCGACTGTGGCTCTCATGCATTAGTCCTAGTTAGATATCTACACGCAAAATGCTGCAGCCAAAATACGCTTGAGCAGTGGATCATGTTCCCAAGCATTGTGCCCGTCCCTGTGTATGGATTATAAAGTACCTGTATTTTCTTGTGAGCGGCTTACATAACTCCAGAGTCCATGTCGGGATATTCATATTTACTGAGGCGGGGCATTACTTCTACATGCACAGGTACGCACTGCATTGCCCGAGGTTATTAAGAGATAAAGCAGTCTTATTTCTTTCATCGTGTGACTTTTGCTTGCTCTTTTTTCATTTTTTCATGTATTTATTTCCAATTTTGTTTAGATTTTAAACAGGCTTTGTTTCATTTGTCCACAAATAGAATTCTCCCAAAATGAGCGACAATCCAGTAGGAGAGGAAGTGCGTCAATTTGACAAGACTTGTCTGAAGAAAGCAGACACAAAAGAGAAATCCTTTCAACCGACCAAGGAGGGTAGGTGTTGGAATGGAAACGATTCCCTACCTGTGAAAAATCAATTCGATTTGTCTTTTCCTCAACTTGCTGCAGGTTTCTGCAAAACTGACTAACTGTCAGGTCATACTCGGAATCTGTAACCCCGGCAGTATTCGGTATTATCTTGCCATATCTAATTTTATATGCCTACACACGTATGTTATTATTAAAAATGCGACCAAAAATGGAAACCTCACACTGTTAAAGCCATGACAAAACCAGGAATCAAAGAATCTCGTCATAGAATCTAACTAATCAGAGGCATCTGATAAGTGAAGAGTAACACTCGGTGATAAAATCAAAGACAAAAGTCAAGACTACTGCTGTGCATCTGCTGCAGGGGTACCGCACGTTCAAGTCTTCCTCACTGATCAGATCTGACACCGACGTCTCAAATTATTGTTGTTAAAATGTGCGTACACTAGAATTATTCACACGGAATATGTTTTTAGTCCAAAAAAGGAGCCATTTTTGTTCTCCACGTTATATGATTGATGTCATCATGTTCTCTGTTGTCTTTTTTTTCACCATTTAGACCTTGAACAGGACAGGAAAGAGCAGAAGGAAGCAAAAAAATAAATGCAGCAGCAATGATTCCACCGCATCGGTCCAACACTGACACGGGCTTGCACCGCCAACCAGCCTCCTGTCAATCATCCTCGCATTACTGTTAATGTCGCCATGCCTGATTAAAAATGAAGCCGGTTTCTTTTTGTTATCAATCAACACAATATTTCTTGATTAATTTTTTTCCCACTTTTTAGAACTGTACATCCATACCATGACATTAATTTGACATGAAAAAAACATTGAAAATGAACTTAAATATACAGTATATATCAATCAAGATCTATCAGAGATCATGTTGGTCTCTGGCTGTTAATGGTCATATGAAAGAAATCTTCTAAAAGTGACCGCATAAGGTCATGCTTTTGCTTTAATAAAAATGTTAAGTGTAAAAATTTGTTTCTTGTCTTGTTGCATTCATTGTTGCTTTTTCAAATACATGAATCTGAGCAGACATCAAATTACTTTTAACCATTAGAATTGAATTAAATATAACTCAATATAACTCAGAGTCATAATCTTTTGATCTAACAGAAAGAGGGTATAGGCTGAAAGGCTGACTTTGTGGAGTCTAAACGTTCTGTCATAGATCGAAAGACATTCAGTAGATTAACTGAACAAATACGTTGCATGAAGGGACTGTTTGTATGTTTCTGACATTACTCAAATGTTAATAAGTACATATAAAAATACTGTGAAAGTGAAAATAATGCAAAAAGGAAATGTCTGAGTTAAAGTTCAGTCATAGCATTCAGCATAAGCACATACTGAGTTTCAACTCGCCTCTACAAGCTGAACTGTATCCTCGTCACTGAGTCAAATACCAACATAATATCTAACAGGTTTTGCTTTGCCGCTGATGAGCATGTGAATCATCTGTAGAAATTAGAAAATGCCACGTTACTCATGTCAAATAGATCTGAACGCAAGATCCTCCATCAGTTTTCCTACGCGTGACACTTCTCACCAGCAAAATGATGACCATGTAAACAGTTTTTATAAATTCTATGTCCATGCAGAATGATTTTATTTTGCAAAGCCCAAGCAATGGTTTGCGAAACCTACTGATTGTTTTTTTGTTGCCCATTCTATGTGGCTATGGATTCCCCTCAGTGGCATAGGCTGGTTGTTGCAAAACAATCCTGTTGAAACATGTTCTCAGTCGCAATTAAGCACACAACAGTGAGGTTTAATGTATTTCATATTATCGAGCTGACTTTGCCAGGGAATATAGTTTCCAAATCCATAGTTAATACTCATTGTACTTGTGCTTATTTGATGCCATTCCACTTTTGTTCTCATAAAATTGAAAGATTTGTGATTATGCAAAAAGTAGGTATGCTTTACCTGTTCTTTGTAAAAGATCATCCATGATGAAACTTGTCTGTGCACGAAATCTAAAATAATCTTTTGCCATCAAATTGACTGTTAGAATGCAGTAAGGCTTAGAGGAAATCAAGAAGGAAATAAAAGACTGTTTTTACTTCTCAGGAGACCTAAACTAAATATCCCCAACTTGTTTTGTTTTTGGATTTTAATATTGCTGCACCTTTTCTGTAAGAACCAAATCCACATGACAATAGTTCTCACAAGCATTATTGCTTTTAGGTTTATCACATTGTGGACAGAATTTAGCCAAATAAAATACAGAGTACTCCCCAGTTTTGATTAGCATCCAGTATTGCTTTGTTTGTGAACACTACTCTCCTGTGCATCTGGTAGCTGTAAAAAAGATTAAAAAAACAATATTAAAAGTATGAAAACAAAGTTTTGGATATTTAGTTTATGTCTCCCCAAAAGCTCTAAATAGCAATGAAAAGGGTAAGAAGTCAATGCCCTGCGATCACGTTTTCATTTCCCTGCAGCCTTGCTGCACTTTTCATCACTTTCCTGCCAAAACAGTCATCATGACAGGTCTCATCATGAATGATCTCTTGCTGAATGCATTTCTACTTTTTGCCAAATGACAAACCTTTTCATATCTATGAACACAAAAGTGTAATAACATAAAAATAAGCACTAGTACGATCAGTATTAACTATGGATTTGGAAATGATGTTCCCTGGAAGGGAACCCAGGAAGTCTGCTCGACCATGTGAAATATATTAAACCTTGCTCTCATGAACTCAATTGCGAATATGAACAAGTCTCGACAGGTTTTTTGTGTAAAACCCGGCCCACACCACTTTAAGGAATTCACAGCCACAAAAAGATGGGCAACAAAGAATAGGTTTCACAATCCACTGGTTAGGCTTTACAAAGTATAGTCAATCTGCAAAAACACAGAATTTATACAAAACTGTTTACATAGTTGTCATAGGGCAGGTGAGAAGAGTGATATTCTTGGGTAGTAAAATTTATGTTGGATTACAAGATTTGACATTAAAATCTATTTGACATGAGCAACGAGGCAATTTCTGCAGATGATCCAGATGATTTACTGTTGCCAAATAACATCTGTAATAAATCACGATGGCATTTGATCTATAACAATATAACAAGAAATATCACAGTTTTAGTTAACTGAATGTATCCCTGCATTTAAAGACACACAGATGTCAGACAATTAAAAATAGCGCAATTCGCGTCGCTTAAACAAGGGATATGGCTGCTATATTTGAATCTCTCATGGACACTCAAGAAGCCACCGGAGTCGCAGCTGGGACGCCTATTTGTTTGGATAATAACATTTATACTATTTTTGTGTTTGGGATTTCTCAGCTAGTGATATTAATCAGTATTGAAACGTTGACTGATACCACATGTAAAAACAGCGACACCCAAAGACCTCGACTGAGATTACAGATGCGCGTTACGGCAGTACAACTCGACTCCCGTAGGGGACGCCAGATACCTAATAACCTCCGCGGGAGGAGGGGCGCTATGGGTCGGCTCACGCTGCTAACTAAAGTCCGTCAACAAGCTAGTTAGCAACATACATGCTACCAGGAGCAGCTGCGTTACCAGGACATGGACTAACGTTAGCATCCGTGAATCCCCTCGACGTCCTAGCGGTTATCATGGAATTGCGAACCGCTTCTTGGTGCTGTGGACAGCTGTTTCATTCATGCGGTGGCCGCCTGGTGCGTACGGGAGTTTGAGCTCCGGCTGGCGGGCAGGCTCAGTCACCAGCTCTCAGGGATAATACGGCTCACTCACCGGTAACTTCAGTTTGTTTTGCTGATCGTATGCTAGCTGAGCTAAATGAGTCGGGCTTCGGTACAAATGTGACGCGAGCGACAGTTTAGTGGCCGGTTAACCGTTTATATTACACTGTTACCTCGTGTTTTTCTTAGCTTTTAGCTTTTGTTTTAACAATACTTGCGGAGTTAGCAACGTTGCAACCTATTATTTACTTTTACGTGATGCTTATACCAGCTGTAATTGGTTGGTTAATGGAGCAGTTAGGGTTTCGAGAGGGCTAGCTATTCAAAGTTAATTAGCTTCATATGCTGTGTATGGTACAACATCAATATGTTGCTTTTACTTGCAACATGGTTTCCAAACAGTTAAAGTAGCAGTCGGTTGCATTCGCATCAAGTCTTAACAAGCGTTCTCCTGCGCGGTCTGTGAGTCCTGTACACTATCGAGCTGTTCTCTATTCACTTTAACGTAATTCAACTGATCATATAGGGGAGGAGCATGGTGGTCCCGGACAGTGCCAGCGTGGTCCCTCCACCTGACGATGGCAGTCCAACTGCCCTCCTGGCAAACTCAGAGCCAGGCTTTGAGGAGGAAGAGGAGGGAGGTCAAGACCTGGCGGGGGTGGAGCTGGAGGAGGTCCGAAAGCTGCAGGAACTCGTTCGAAGACTGGAGGTCCAGAATGAGACGCTGCGCAACAGGGGAAGCAAGAACGTTAAAAGAGGTGCCAGCAGCAAAAGCAAAGTGACATCTGCCTGCAACATCATCGGGAGACAGCCTTGTGAAGGGTTGACCGACCCCTACCTCGGGTCAGGTCACAGCGAGGAGCTGGAGAACAGAGATTTTGAGCTGCCGTCTGCCCAAGACAGTGGCAGCGGTGAAGAGGTGTCCCCACTTCCTAGGACCGATAGGATGGTGGAAGAGTTAGAGGAAGAGGAGATCGAGGAGGATCGGGGGCCGTGTGGTGGATTCCTCACCTTGACTTGCAGCAATGGAGTGGGGGAGAACATGGGTCAGAGCCAGACACCTGAGTCCCCATCTCAGGAAAGCTATGAATCAGAGACACTTGCTGAGAGCGATTCAGGAGTGGATCAAACGGCCCTGGACGAGGTGGACGTCCTCGATTTGGAGGATGAGAGTGCTGAAGTAGAGGACGAAGACAGTTGGTATGAAAATCGTTTATATTTGTGTTTTACGTTAGTGTTGTCATAGCTCACGAGTGATGGCCTCCGGAAATGTCCCACTCTGTCACTCACAGTGGTATCACACATAAAGTTGATTCATCTGCACTTTTATAGGTTGAAGAGCCCTTGCGGTAAGATGAATCTGTTGTGCTTTTTCATTTTAATCCCAGATTTTAAAGTGTAACAATCTCCCCCAGGGCAGTAACTGTCACATTAGGTTTTTTAGACTTAAAATTCGATGTTACCCTTGCCAAAAATAGACAATTGTTCTTATCCATTAAAGCAAGGTCAAGCCTTATCTTATAAACTGGATTTTTTTTTTTAATTTGGTGACCAGAGCCTAAATTCAGATTTTCAACCAGGTGTTTATCTATTGAATTATTTTCAATTAGGTAACACCGAGATGGAAAACAGAGGAAGCAAGACTGTGTGATGAACTTTTGAAGCAACTTACATATGAATGAGGCAGTTGTTTCTGTCTTCGATTTTTGTGTTTTGAGGACAAAGTAATAAAAGGTCTGAGAAGTTAAATAGAATTTCCTCTATCATAACTTTCTAGATAAAAACATAAAATACTGGTGACTAGACCAGGCTCAGTCAACTTTAAGCATACAGATTGCCTTTTGTCCTTCAAAAAGATGAGATTGAGTACATGTGTCTACCTGACTGGGTATATACTTAGTTATAAATCTATTGATTAATGTTTGTTTCCAAATAAACCATGTTAAATTAGGTAGCAAGTGGTATATTAGAACATATTTCATGCTACTTATCTGGCTGTGGCTGAAACTGGTACCATATTGCTTTCCTTATGGTCAAATTAGCAGCTCAGCCGTGAGGCTTTACTCATGAATTCTTTTCAGATTCACATAATTAACCATACCATATGTGCTTTGTGAGGTTATCATAGCCAAAACATCTAGTAATCCTTCCAGCCACATAATCTGAGCCGCCCTAGCCTGGATGCTGCAAGGATAAACTTCTTTGGTTGGGATTGCACAGCATGTGATGTGGGGCCCCCTCTGTGACCCGACTGCTATAGGAACAATAACACAGGGGCTAAAAAGATTATGGGGTCTCATCTTAAAGCAAGATAAAAGAAAGCATATATAGATAAAGTATATGTCTAGAGCAGGGATTGGCAACCTTTACCACTCAAAGAGCCACTTGGACCCGTTTCCCAACAAACACCGGGAGCCACACAACCTCTTTTGAAATTTAAAATGAATTTACATGGCATATAATGTTGTTTTTTTTGCCTTTATGCTATGTTTTAAAAAAATACGTGTTGCATTTTTTTTAATCAATGAAAAACTGCAGAGAAAACGAAATAGTGTTTCAGCATGCAACCAAACTTTTTGAACTTTAAAAAAAAGACGTTGGGTTGAAGGTTACTTTAAGCAAAATACTCAACGTCTAGTCTATTCGTTCTTCTTGCATTTATGAAAAAAAAAGCCAACTTAAATCATACACCGACAGCAAACAAAAAATGCCGTACTCTCTGTGTGCTCTCATCCTTTTACTGGCACGTGAAGTCAGCTGTCAACCTGAATAATATAAGGTCTTTTTCACTGAACAATGAAAAAACGTGAATATATGCAAAATAATAGATAATTAAGATATTGATCATACCTGGCTAATGTGATTTCTGCTCCTGAACCTCAGCACACAGAGTCGGCATATCAGGGGTGTATGCCATCACCCTCATCTGCACACAGGATTGTAAGCTGTTCTCTGTGAGGCGTACTTGATGATTGCTTTTAATAAAGTTCATGCGACAAAATATTTTAACACGTTTTATTTAGATGTAACAAGATCGCCATAGTCTTCAACTTTAAGATTACCTTTTAAAAATGAAATACATTTGAATGAAATACTCGTTAATTATTTTCAAAACTCACAGGGAGCTGCATCAGAGGGATCAAAGAGCCCCTGGTCTAGAGCATCATACGCTATACAGGTCATCAACACAGTGTTGATATTTGATCAGAAAATGTCTTTTTACCAATCTGAAACCCACCATTTCCTTGTTTGTCGCTATGAACTTGATGCATTCAGCTGTGTCATCTCCATGCATTACGTCTGAATTTCATACTGCTGCTGACTCTTGTTTTTGCAACAGTTTCCACTATATCACAGAGAGTCAAAGAGCGTCTCAGTCCTGTGGCTGAACTCGTGCTATGCTTTCAAAACTGAAAAAAGACATAATAGCCTTGGGGTTACCCTAGGTTTGAGTTGAAACTATACTCTAAGGAAGAATTGTTGCTCGTAGGTATAACCTTTCTCTTCATCTTTAAACTCATTGATTAACATTGTTTTTCTTGCAAGTCCTGTTTTCTTAATTGTTGTGTTAAATGTCAAATGCAAACATTGCAACAACCAATGAACCAGAACTCACCACCCCATTTATCACACTGAGGCTCTATTGTGTTTTGTTAAATAGTGCCATTTATGGAACCACATGGTGTTCTCACCAGCCTGTGTTTGGTTACCTGTGACTGTAAGTTAGAAGTAAATATATCAAATGCAGATGGAATAATTGTCCATATTTGTGTGCTTGGACAGAAACAGTTCTCGACTCTCCACACACAGAAGCTGGACTCTCAAGCAGGTTGTGTGACCTGAATATTAGTTTTTGTATTGTTGCTCATTCCAGTGGGAAATGTGTCCCTTTGTGTTTGCCCAATGGGAAGATGATTTGTACTTGATTGGTTCAGAACCCAGCAGTCTGGGTCCTTTGTGCATCTAACTCAAAGGATCAGCCCTTGTAGCCGCCAGCTGAAATTTTGTGGCTGTTTGCCTTCACTACGACTTCTCTGTTAACTTCCCAGGGAATTTGGCCCAAAACGATTGGCCCAGCATACAGAAGTCATGACGGGAGTTTCCTTACAGTTAAACAATAAGCCATGATACCTTGGCCAAGGGTTGATAAGGATGATGGCTTGTTTACTTTGTACTGTTTGATCTGATTATGTCACTGTCTTTCCAAAAAAGTCATCCTGGTTGTGTGAATATGGAGTCTTTTGCTCTTCTACTGTGCTTCAGTCAGAATATAGCATGATAACTTGATGTTAAGTTTTCCCAATCTCACCCGTCTTAATCGGGCGCTGTGAAAAACATTCCTCCTGAACAAAACAAGCTCGACAATACAAGTTGCATACCGTACAGGCCTGTGGTTAAAACTAATCTCTTGCTTGTCAACAAATAGAAAAACTTCTTAGTGAAAAGTAGATAATTCCTTTCACAGATTTTTTTTTTGCCCTCATTTTAGTTTCTACATTATTCCTCTGTTTTTCAAATGAAAAAAAAAAAGAATCCCTTCCCCTTGCTGTCTTTTCCCTTTACTATTTTCATCTTCTGTGTCTTTTGTCCTTAGGTTGTATGTGTCTCCCAAAAAGCAAGTAGCAGACGCAGGCCCAGGGTCTCCTCTGAAGTGGTGTCGGCAGGTTCTTGATCACCGCAGCCCAGAGACAGAAATGGCATGTCGGACCCTGATCAGCCGTTTGGACCAGAGTATGCATTTACAAAACACCCACACACACATTTAAGACTTTTGGGAATACTGAAACCAAAATACTTCTCCCGGTACTTGTCCATGAAAGTCTCAAGATACATAATGTTTGACTATGACACATGAAGCTAAAACCCGTTTTAAAATAAATAAAAGCTGTAGTTCAAATCTGAAGGGTTTTAAGACACGGTTTTCTCCCTTAGAATGTTTGGCTTAACACTGTTGCATTACAGTACCACTGCACAGTACCACCCTTCTCTAACAAACTTTTATATAACACTTCTCACTGCCAATGTTTACTCAGCGTGTGCATCTATAAGTACAGTATGATCAGTTGTTTGCCTGATCCTCACACCTCTTCTGTTACTATTCTGGTACTTTCTACATGTAATAGAAACCTGTCAATGAAGCTATTCATCCAAGACCTGAATGGCTACTTGAAATCATGAACTGGGTTGGATTACTATCCCTAGTTTCATTTAAATGTTATTGCTGGGCCTTGAATCTGCCTGCTTTAGTCAATCTCTGCATATTATTTCTAACTAATGGTGTAAGTGTTACTTATATTCTATACATATACCTTGCCTTAATTTCCATGTGCCATACCATGTTTTGAATCCTGTCTTTTGCTGATGGACAAAACATTACACCACATACTGTGTCTGGCTTTTATTGAAACATTTTGACACATTAGGTCAGTGACACTCCCCTAAATTCTTCTTTAGTGGGGCTTTGTTTTGTCCCGTTATCCTTTGGAAGTGCCATTTTTCTTCTCGGGGAAATTCTGAAGTGTCCTCTCCTGTTTCCCGCAGCGTCTCGATGGAGAAATATGTACAGCAGCCCATCGGCAGAGGCAGGCTCAGCAGGCTCGGGCCTGATCTCCCCTGGGTACCACAAATCAACTAACAAATCCCTACTAACCTGTGGCAGCTCAGGTATGGCATGACATTAACACACTGTTCTCTTCAGTTTCTGCTTAACACTACAGTGGGACTGACATCGGTTGTAATACAGAAGTAGGTCAGTTGCAATGTGTGAGCAGTAATGCGTCAACATTGTGTCCTCTTGGGGATCTAAGTGGTACTATTTAAAACATCTGCACATTTTACTTAGTTTTCTGCATATCTAGACATTGTTCTAATCATTTTTCAAATCCTGCTTTCAGTTTTCTGTATTGATATTGTACTCACCAGGCAGCGCATAGTTGGTACTCTATTAACTACTCTGTCAATGTAAACACTAGAGAGAGATAAGAGTTGCTCGAGTATGGCAAAACATAAAAAAACAGTCATCTTTAAACTGTTGTGCCTCTGGTCCAATCAACAGTCACAAAGTGACTCACGGTACGATGTCTCAAAGGTTTCATTTGAGTGCTGCTGAACCTACAAATTTTCAGTTCACACTGATTAATTATACCTCAAGAATGGACTTTTTTTGTTTCTCTTATTTTAAATTTAAAAAAATGGTGTACAATGTAAAGTGTGCCAGCCCTACATTGGCAGATGGTAAGCGTTCATACTTTTCAAGTATGTATCAACTAATATTATTTGATTTGGGCAATGCTAACTTCTTTGAACTGAATAATATTACTGATTTTGCATCTGCGTTGACATTTGTCAAGAGTTAATTTCGCACCCCCATAATTCATCACATTGTCTTCAAGACCTTTCTGTTTTTAAAGACTTAAAGTGCTCATGTATTTCTACAACATACAGATAACATGAATGAATTTTGCATGGATGTGTAAAGGCTTTGCATGAAGGCAGTGATCCTGTCTAATTCTGGATATACGTATCTTTATTGTGGCTTTCTGTTTTTCTCAGTTTGAATGTTTGCCCCATGACAACATTATCATGAGATGGCACTATAAGATAACAAATCCATTAACCACGCAGTTGATGGTTTAACAATTTTCCTATTCATACTAGACTGTGAGGTGTTAAGACGGCACTTCCTTCGACCTCATATCTCGTCACCTGATTATTTTTTTTATTGTTCATATGTTATTTAGTTAGTACTTTGGGGGATAATCCTGCATCCATTTCAACATACATGATGGTGGTTTATCTTTACTCCCCTGACATGGAAGCAGCTTAGATGAAATTTGGTTGCTGGTTAACTGTCTTGTGGAAAACAGTTTGAAATAATCATTCCACTCTTTGACAGGCGTCACAAACATGCACTCAGCTCTGAGCTCCCAGTCCTCCATAGACAGTGAGCTTAGTACATCTGATGACTCTATCTCAATGGGATACAAGCTGCAGGATCTCACCGATGTCCAGATCATGGCTCGCCTACAAGAAGAGAGTGAGTAGCGGTGTTGTACAGGTGATGTGGAGGACACACCTGTAATTGTCTTTACCAGTGAGTGCAACAACTGATCTGTGCAACATTAATCAACTTCTTTTGGTGGTCACCTGTAAATTCAGTTCATAATTCTGGGTGAAGCTTCAGTGGAATTAGAGTTCCAAATCACTCTGCTCATGTGCAGTCTCCATTCAGACCGTGTGTGTGTGTGTGTGTGTGTGTGTGTGTGTGTGTGCGTGCGCGCGCGTGCGTGCGTGCGTGCATGCTCTAAATCAATCTCTTTCACCTCTTTCAGCATAACTAAACTTTCAGATGAGAGTTTGAGTTTAGAAAACCAGGTTTGAAGTCCTTTTATGCAACATTGATTTCAAATGACATAGTGTATTACATCTTCATGATTCAAAGCCAAGATGTATTGCTTTGCACCCCCCATATGTTGTTAGGTTTTGTTTATCGTCTGTTAGAATAGGTTGTCAATTTTTCTGAAACGGAGACTTCATATTTTTAAAAACATCATCTCTTGCTGTCGTAAATGACCCCCATCTCTGCACTGAAGCACAGTTACAGTTATCCATAAGAGCATGAATGTGTTTGACTTTGTACCACTCACTCAATGCATATTTTCCTATTAATGTACATTTTCAATGTCAGGTCTGAGGCAGGATTATGCTTCCAGTTCAGCTTCTGCGTCACGCCGCAGCTCCACAGCATCCCTGCAATCCCTTCGCCGTGGCGGAACTTACAGCGACCAGGAATATGACAATTACAGCCTGGAAGATGAAGAGGATGAGTTTTCCTCACTGCCACAGAGACGACATCGCTTTACACCCTCGCCCTTAGGTTCACCCCGGTGCCTGTCTCCCTCCACCTCCAACCACGGTCAAGAATATAGCAGCCGACTTGGGGCTCCACGCACAAGAACACCCAGACGGTCTCTTCAAGGCCCAAGTGCAGAGCTACTCAAATTTGCCAGGAGTGAGGGTATGCAAGAATCTGTAAGATTCAACACCAGGCACAACTACTCGGTGACCAGCTTTGAGATAGCTCTTCTGCCAAGGCCAAAAACACATTCTGCCATTGCTAAATGTAGTGTTTGTGTGGTTCCAGAAGAGTTGAGGCACAGCATGCCTAATCTGGCCCCTCGCACCAGCCTACGTTCCCTGGAGGCAGTCAGAAACAGCCGTAGCATGGAGGCTAACCTCCAGACTTCTGGCAACCGCATGTCCCACTTGTCTCACTCCCCCTCCACAGGTAACCCTTCCTTCCTAACCTGAATTGTACCAGTCCCTTTAAAAGAATGCATTTATGACCCTCAACAGGTAACCCTACCCTCCTGACCTAGACTGTACTAATCCCTTTAAAGGAATGCATTTTTCCCTTCACCACCCCGCAAGGTATTAACCAAACTATCCTTACTTAAAATTAAAACACCAGCTCCAAACAACAAGAATGTCTGTGCTGATCTTTTAGTTTTAAAGTAATGACCGCAGCTACAATTGTTAAGGTACAATGTTATTATTACTTTCAGATTATATCATTAAGAAATAAATGAAGAAACTATATGACACACCGATATATTCCTCCCTAGTGTTCATTGCAGTCAAAGTTGTCTTATAAGTCCAGTTGTCCATCTTATTATCCCCTCATTTGTTATGAAGATACTTGTGCGTCATTCTTTTTTCTGTCTTCATTGCTTTCAAACTTGCTTATGTAGTTCAGCTTGAACAGAAGAGGGACAACTGGACCTCATAGACAACTTTGACAGCACTGAGTACTGAAGGAGAATAGAACTTTAGGGTGGCACTGATGCAGCTCCCATCGATGTCACCCACGGTAAAACCTCAATGAGGAATGTGTAAGTTGTTGCGCTTTGCAGTAACAAAAATCAGTATGATATATTCAAAATGTTAGCACATCTTCAGAATACAGCATTAATCTGGCGTATCAAAAATATTAGCATCCAATCTCGGCGTCACACAGCCATAAGTTGGGAGTTCCACAAAGCTTCTTTACCCTCGCTCCCTCCCTCCCTCCCTTCCTCCCTCACTGAGTTATATCACAGTTACACGCCTTATTTTGCAATACCCACATCTAGCCTATTGTCTTTCACATTTGTGAAGGCTAAATGTGACTCTAAACAGCTTTTAATTTCAGTTAAGCCAGACTCTTGGAGCTGTTGTAATTATTGTCAACTTTAATTGCGATGACTGTCCTTTTAAAACAATAGTTTTATCAGTGGCCTTAATGAGGTCAGACACCATTTCCATCGATATCAGTGGCTAAGCTGTCAACCTGTAATTCAAGACAAAACAAACAAAAAGCCCCCCGTCATTGTTTGTTGAAAATAAGGTGGTATCATTGATAATGCAAAAAACTGCCCCTCCCTGTGATGCTTGCCTTCAACTCATCAGTACCGAAAATGGGATTTCTGCTTGGACGTATTTGTTTTTTGTCTACATAACTGACACTTGAATTCCACTCTCCAACTCTTTAGTCACCACCTATAAGATTTTATTTTACCACTGTGCCTCTTTTGTAAAGGTATGGCTTGTAGTCGACTGCGTAGCAACGGCCAGTCTCCTCTTTCCATGCGTGCTCCAGTTAAAGCTATCAATCCTGTGGGCTCCATGGCATCTCGTCAGCCTTCCAGAGGTCTGCCCATCATCCAAGCACCTTCTGCTG
This sequence comes from Fistularia tabacaria, assembly GCA_901007705.1. Lineage (NCBI taxonomy): Eukaryota > Metazoa > Chordata > Actinopteri > Syngnathiformes > Fistulariidae > Fistularia > Fistularia tabacaria. The sequence continues at coordinate 236,457 of CAAKHD010012390.1, forward strand.
CAGGACCACGCCGAGCCCAGCCCCCAGGCTCTACCAACGGAGGAGCCTACATACCTGGGAGAGCTTCAACTGGGGCAGGCAGGCCAGCAGGTGCCCGTGGACAAGCTGTATCATCAGCATCAACCAGAAGTAAACTCTCACAACCAACCAGGAGGTGATTGATTAAAGTTACATTACCTTTACCAAGGTCAAATGGGAAGTCTCTCCAAATACAGGACATTAAATCTGATAAATTATCAGGACGGATGTTGTTTAAGGCTTTGCAGATAAAAAAAAAAAAATCTATTGATATGGTGTTTTTAAGATTCGGTTTCTAGACCTTTTGCTTTTCATTTTGGGTTGAATCAAACAATTCCACACTGATAGGAAAACACATCGAAGGTTCTGCTTAAACTATCAGTGATCCTTTGAGTCATAGATGATATCACTGATACATTAGTTCTAATTATCACCTTGAGTTTTTAAATTAAATATATTTTTTTAGTGAAAATATTAGAGAGAAGGGGCAATATTAGGATACATAATCTGATGTGAGGAAAAACACACGATTATTTTAACCCCAGCTAATTCAAATTGACAAAAATAAAGTTTTGTAAGTATGCATGTCAGAAGTATGTAGTAGATATTTTAGGCAATTCTTTTACTGAATGCATTTTAAAGTAAATTGTAAATATTACAAAAATAAATGTTAGTATTGTGCTTAATTTTAATGATAAAGTTGTATACCGACAATCTTTTTCACCCTTTTCTGTCAATAAAAGCTATCTTCCCAATTCATCAACAGGTCTTTGGGCATGGCGAAAATCTCAGATGAATCCTGGAGAGAAGGCTGTTACTGAGTCGGACAGGGGATGAAGGATTTCACTGCTGCAACTCTCACTTTATTGCTCCCCATTGACTTGCTAGAGTACAAACCTCAGCCAGTGTCTCCACAAACATGTTGTATGTCTTCTTGGTCCTCTATTTCAGGCTATAAAAGTGCTGGACTGTACTGGATTTAGTAAAAGACTCATCTCTTACCCTCGCATGAAATTTTGTCCACCCACACAGAACGAGGACATGTAGGCAGACAAGAGGACACACGTGCACACTCCAATTAATGGACCAACTCAGTGCTTCCAGAAAAATCTGTGTCAATTTTACTTATTTTTGTATGGTAATTGTGAGAAACTGCTGGAATAATAAGGTTTGTAATTACTAATTCTGTGGTGTTATTGATATGAAGAAATTTCAATGAAGTTGCTGGTTTGTTCTTTCGCCGTGCAAGTTTCCATTCCTTGAAGGTGCTGATTGTTGCATGCTTGGTTTCGCTTTTCCTTATCGCTAGCATAATCATTTTACTGTGGGACAGTGTGAGAAATCTGTCACGCATCGCACAATGAACCGAGAGAAGTAATTGTTTTAGTGATTCCACTGAAATCCTCTTAGGAGTTGTTTGTGTTTTTGTTATTTCCATTTACTGCAATACATTTCCTGCATTGCACCAAACTGTCCAATAAATAATTTTTTTTGGGGGGGGGGGTTGAAGAACATGACTTGTGCCAAGGTGTGTTTGAGCAACAACTTTCCAGTTCAAACAATTTTTCTGTATTCATTAAAAGCTACACTGGCGTTTTTACAGTATATCCACTCGGGAGCATCTTGAGTGTATGCTTTGGGGTTATATCACTGTCATAAATAAAAATGTCCATGCACGCAGGCCTTCACTTTTAGCCAGCAATGCATTCTCATGGCGTGCATCAGAAAATTTGGGAAAGTGACTAAACCTATAAAAATGAGAAATAAAAAAGTTTACCATGGAAAAAAAAAAATCGCTATTGTGGCTGCTTTCTGTTTTGACATCACGGGCTAACTCGTAGCGTCCGCGGTGCGCGGTTATCTCCCTCCCGGATGCTTCCTGGGCGGATGACCACATTCTCAAATGAAGCCTCAACTCTACCCACCCCTTGTGACAAAATGGCCTACAGGCCTCATTTGTGCTATCAAAAGTTTGAACGCATAGTCCGCGATCAAATCAACGGTCCCGTTAGTTTGTGTGCAAACGGTGATATTTGTGTCAAAGATCGGACCATAAACATATCCCCGTTGCGAGAATGGCTGTTAATGTAACTCTGCTCTCTTATGCATGACGCAAATAGTAAGGGATCAGCGGTAAACGAGGCCACGCATTGTCTGCCCCCCGCCCTCCCTCTGCTTGTCAGGAAGCAAGCTGATTGGCCGAGGCCTAGCAAAGAGTGCCCGGGGATCCAAAACTGCAGGCCGCACTTAGCTTACCGTCAAAAATAAAACAAAACAATAACAGACAAAACGGAGAAGAGGGAGAAACACCGATACAGTCAGAAGACTACGTTATCAGGTAAAATTACTCTGACTCAAGAAGAAAGGCGTGCGGAATCTGACGCAAGGGCCCAGTCGGCCGTAGCGGGCCGCTTTCAGCCTTTTCGAAAAACAACATGGAAGATAATGCGACACAAGTAGCTATGCTTAGCTTAGCCAGCTAACTAGCCGAACGGACGACTGTCGCCGCGGGTATTGTTGTCAGTGTTCAGAGGAATAGTTTATTACAAACACGGGCTCGCGGTTTGTCCCGTCGAATTCGCATACATGGTACATGCTCAGAGAACACGTTCGAATGTTACCCTGAAACATAGTCCGTTAATGGGCGTCTACGTTAGCTACTATGCTAAAACAAAATGGCGCTGCGAGGAACAGCCATAGCTAGCGTGCTAGTTAGCTCCGGTGGGTGGATGGCTGGGCGGTAGCCGTCCCTGTATGTATGCATTTCATAACGTTTGTTCCACTGGCGTAAATGCCCCCAGAGAGGAATTATTTATACACAAAGTTCAGAGTACCACGTTGATTTCAAGTTCCAGAATACGAGTCTTGTTACAGGATTGATTATAATCGATAACCGTGCACTTAGTACGTAACTTCACTTCACTGCGGATCTGCATATTTGGTAACGTTATATAAGGAGCCGTCATGTGACGACAATGCATTCCCTCCCACCAAAACATGAAAGACCCGAGGTGCTATCGGACCTAATGCACAGAGCTCAGTGTGTGAGCTGGATTGCCCTTTGTCGCATCCGAGCCCCTTCCATCAGGTTTAACTGGCTCCAGGTGTATAGAAAACGCCGTCAGGTTGAAACTGCCTGCAATATCGGAGTTCAGCAATGGATGGAGCCAGTGGTCAACCACAATCCGGTCCCCTCCCCTGTGGCAGCAACTAGTTTCTGCCTCCTGTTGTGATAACACAGAGACGATCACATGTGGAAACCAGGCGTTTCTGTTTTGAATTTGAATTATGAATATCTGTCAATATGGCATGTGTACTGTTAACATACAAATGTCATATATGTTCTATGATGTTACCAATGCTGTACTTACAATAATAGCATGCCATTTATGTGTTAGGACATATTGCCTTGATGGATGGAAGTGCATCAAACCGCCAGTTGATTTTATAAGATTCTGATCATCAAATGTAAAGGTATGTATTTGAGGTTGCCTACATTATAGAATAACTTTCACTTTAATTATGAGACATGCACATGAGCAAAATGACCACAAATGGCAATTGAGGTATATATGGTCATTTTCAGTTTTATTCCCCCTGAGAAAAGACATGGACCAAGGTGGAGGGGTGTTGGAGTTACACACTCAGGAGCTGAAAATGCCCCATGCAATGATCATGCAAGATTTTGGTAGGTGGTCAAGTAGCTTTATGGAGAGGGTATTTTAAATCCTACGTAATATTAACATATAAATTGAAGTCTTGCCAAAGACTTAAATACTTGAATTTTGAAGAAATAAAAGAAATGATGCAAGAAATAGATTTACCCCATGCGTGTGTGTGTGTGTGTATTCAAATAAGATAAAATCCATGGTCGGACAGCTTTGTAAATGCAAAAAAAAAAAATCTCTTGAATTGCGTCAAAGATGAAAACCCTTTCATAAGCGTCTATTCTCTTTTGTTCACAGTTGCAGGAATGGGTGGTCTGGCACACATCGATGGGGAGCACATTGTTGTATCTGTGCCTGAGGGTATGCTCCTTTCTGATGTGATGACTGATGAGGGCATCCTTCTTGAGCATGGACTTGAGGTGGAAGGCCTGGAGACCCAGGTGGTTCAAGGCTTGGAGACTGAAGTTGTCGAAGGACTGGAAACGGAAGTGGTGGAGAGCTTACACACAGACGTAGAAGGACTGGAGGCAGAAGTGGTTGAAGGGCTGCAGACACAAGTGGTAGAGCTAGAGGCCCAGGTTGTTGAGAGCCTAGATGGTGAGGTTGAAGTGGAGGGTTTAGAGGCCCAAGTGGTAGAGGGTCTGGACACGGAGGTCGATGTAGAAGATCTGGAAGCTCATGTTGTGGAGGGTCTTGGGGAGGAGGTGGAAGTAGAGGGCCTAGAAGCAGAGGTGATTGAAGGTCTTGAGGTAGATGTCGAAAGTCTGCAGTCTCAAGGTGTAGAGACCCATGAAATGACCAATGAGGACATGGTGCCTTCAGGACACAGTGTGATCATGCCTGAAAATATTCTGGGAACAGAGGTTGCAATAGAGGAAGCTCTTGACCACCATCACCATCACCATGTCCTAACCTCAGACCTTATCCAGGATTCAAACCACCACCATGATGACATGCCAGACCAAGTGTTTGTGGCAGAGCTACTGTCTGAGCACCAGGACAACACTTTGGACCACCAACTGGTAACGGAGGGGTTAATGGTGACAGAGGCCAATGCTGAGACCATAATTCATGAACAGCTCCCAACTGAAGCTGTCCCCCTGCAGACAGATGAGGAAGATGATGCAAAAAGCAGTTCTGAAGATTACCTCATGATCTCTTGTAAGACAGTCTCCCGTCTTGTGACAAAAATTAGACTGTTTGGAAGTCTCTGTGTAGTATCCCTAATCTGCAGTGGTAGATAAACAATAATATTTTTGTTGTACAGTGGACGAGGTGGGAGAGAAGCTGGACATAGGGGACACTCCCCTTGAGATTAGTACTGAGGTAATGGAAGACAAGGAGTCCAAGGAGGAGGATGGATCCGAAGTGATTAAAGTCTACATTTTCAAGGCTGAAGCAGACGATGATCTAGGCATGTGAACAAACAATCCACAATCATTTGGACAATGTTAACCTTAGTTTTTATTCCTCCTTGCTTACCTGGCTCGAGGCGCTTATTAAACTATCTGTTTTCCCTGTCAGGTGGAACAGAGGTGATTACAGAGGATGATTACCATAATGGCCACCCTGACCTCGAGGCAGCGTCATCGGGCAGACTGGGCGTAGGACGTGACAAGATGGCCTACATGGCAGTCAAGAATCATCCAAAACTAGAAGATGATGATGAAGATGACAGTGATGAAGATGAGGACGACGATATCAGTATGGTCTTTTGTTTCACAGCCTCCCGATGAAAAGATTGTGATTCAGTTAATTTCTGATTTCAACAGTGACATGTTTTCAAATTCATCATGATGGCGCCATAGAACCAATTTGTGTTTAATGTAGCTTATTCAGGGTGTTCGTGCTCATGATGATATCTAATTTGTTTGTTTGTGTGTAGGCAATACCATTGATCAGGTGAAGAATGGAGCAGCTACACCATTCTTGCAAATTCGAGAAGGGGTGTCTGCAAACCGTGTACTCAAACCCAAAACTAAGAAAAGGAAGAAAGGAGAGACACGTCAGTGTCAGACTGGTACGAGCTGTGTTTCCCGTTGATGATGAAAGTTTCTAAAAACATCTTTCTAAATAATTTTTTATCAGCGCTTTCAACCAGGAGTTGTTCACGATATTTCCAGTTGCACAACCTTGCCAAATTTTCTCTTTCAGCTGTCATCATTGGACCAGATGGTATGCCCCTGACCGTCTATCCCTGCCACATTTGTGGAAAGAAGTTTCGCTCACGAGGCTTCCTTAAATGTCACATGAAGAACCACCCTGACCACCTATTAAAGAAGAAGTACCAGTGTACAGACTGTGACTTCACCACTAATAAGAAGGTCAGTTTCCACAACCACTTGGAGAGTCACAAGCTGCTGTCCCACAATAGTGAGCGCTCTCCAGAATACACCGAGTACACACGCCGCTACCATGAGTCCAGCCCCCTGGGTTCTGACAAACTCATCGTCAAGGACCGAGAGCCCAAACTGCACCATTGCAAGTATTGCGACTACGAGACTGCTGAACAGGGCCTGCTCAACCGTCACCTGCTAGCCGTGCACAGTAAGAATTTTGCACACGTGTGTGTCGAGTGTGCAAAAGGCTTTCGCCACCCGTCTGAGCTGAAGAAGCACATGAGGACCCACACCGGAGAGAAGCCCTATCGCTGTCCGCACTGTGAGTTCCGATGTGCCGATCAGTCCAACCTTAAGACTCACATCAAGAGCAAGCACGGAGCCGATCTGCCTTTCAAGTGCAGCCACTGTCCCCAAGCCTATGCGGACGCTCGGGAACTCCAGCGTCATATTGAAATGGTGCAAGGCCACAAGACCCATCAGTGCCCGCACTGTGAGCACAAGAGCACCAACTCCAGTGACCTGAAACGACACATTATCTCTGTTCACACCAAGGACTTCCCTCACCAGTGCGATGTGTGTGAGAAAGGCTTTCACAGGCCCTCAGAGTTGAAGAAACACGCGGAGACACACAAGGGCAACAAGGTGCACCAGTGTAGGCATTGTAATTTCAATGCTCCTGACACCTTCACTCTGAGTCGCCATATCCTGTCCTTACATACAAAGGACCTCCCATTTAAGTGCAAGCGGTGCCGGCGAGGCTTCCGACAGCCCGCTGAGCTGAAGAAGCACATGAAGACACACAGTGGTAGGAAGGTTTATCAGTGCCAGTATTGTGAATATAACAGTACGGACGCTTCTGGCTTCAAACGCCATGTCATCTCCATTCATACCAAGGACTACCCCCATCGCTGTGACTACTGCACCAAGGGCTTTAGAAGGCCTTCGGAGAAGAGCCAGCACATAGCCCGGCATCACAAAGACATGTTGTTGTAATGTCGTTGCACACACACTCCCCTTTCCAGAGAAAATCTTGTCACACACCCTGACGTAATTTTAGTGTATTATAAAAGAAATGACGGATGTAGGCTGAGAATGACGTTACAATTGCTGTTTTGTGTTGTAATGGGTGTAAAACTCCTCCCCTCGAGGGAATGCAAGAACACATTTTAGATATGGTTGAAGTCTAGAAAAAAAAAAAAATCGGACACCGAGTGGGACAGCTGTAAATTGTGTTTTGTTTCGTTGCAGAAAATCACGAGAACGTATATTCAGGGTTTCAAATGTCTATATTTTTATACCCACTCAGCTGAAATGCTGCAAGGTGACGACTTTGTCCTGTAAAACAGAAAGCGATTTGTGAACGTCATGCCAGTTCTTCAGATGATGTGGAATGAATAGAGGGGCTTGCCTCCGTTGTTCTAAATGATATCTTATCCTTATTAACCAGCTTTTACCCTGATATTCATTTTCAGTTCCATCAGGTCTTAAAGGGGTGGGACCGTTCCCAAGTTCATCAATGGTATTCCAGCGACAATGACAAACACAATGCACCTTATGAACATATTTAATTAAAATTGAAATTTAGCAAATCTTGCTTCATTTTGGATTTCCCAGTTCTGAACTCTTCCATTGAAATATTCATGTACTGCCTGTACTATGTCGGAGTATTCAAAATTAAGTCAATCTTTTTTTTTTTTGGTCCAATTTGGAGTGTCTTGTAAGGAGACGGTTGCAATTGTAGGTGAATTTAATATCCCTTTATTGTACAAAAATTGCAACTTAAAGCCGCTATTTTAACTGCTAAGATGGTGCCAACAATGAGCTGTTGTATTATATGAGAGATGGGTGGCTTCATGTTTGATAAACCAATCAAGTGGTTCTCGCTGACTGCCGGTGTAAGTTGCACGTGTGAGACATCATGTACGACACAGATGTGCTCTTCTAACCATTTGATCACAGTCATGCCTTACATCTGCCGGTCTTCATCCCAAAAGCACTGATGAATACAGCAAATCAGAAAATAAGTGATTTTTAACTCTCAAACATGCTGTATCAATACCATTCTCTCAGAGATTGTGTGTTTGAGTCAGTAGAAAGCACTTTAATAACTTTTTTTTTTTAAATTACATGTAAGGGGTATATATGTATGTTTTATATATTTATATATACATATAATATAAACCCTAGATAATTGCAGAGCCTTGTGAGTGGGTAAATGTTATCTATAGCAGATGGGCACGATACATTAATACATCAAAACTTAATTGTCATTGAATGTGGTGGCTGAATTCATTTATTGTTTTGTCCATGGGAAAAGTGATTAGGTTTTGTGTTTTGTTTGTGCTCACTAACAAGTTTCCCAGACCTTTGTCCTCAAATCCTAAATAACCCAACCCAATCCCTAATACGGGATTAAACCTTTGAAGAGTCAGTGGTCATCATATTGGCATTAGTCAGTAAAGTATGCACACATGCTGTCTCCTTGAAATTACTTGTGGTATATATTAAAAATCCCTGCTTTTCATGTACTTAGTCTATATTTTCTTTCAGTCTGATTGTGGATAAACTACTGGGGGGAAGAACCAAAATAAACAATTATCTTTGTAAATTTCTTCTGCTCAGTGTCCCTCAACCACAAGTGCTGTCTTTTTTTTTTTTTTTTTTTTTTTTTTTTTAAACATATTAGTTTTCAGGCCCCCGGGAAGAAAGGGGGTTGGGTTGTCACCTT
>CAAKHD010012390.1:256676-271863 GCA_901007705.1 Fistularia tabacaria
AGCCTACCGAACACGGGTACCAGGGACTTCGACTGTGGAACACGCACCCCCCCCCCCCACAAACATAACGTTGCTTGTTTACTGTAATACCTGTTAGAATTAGTTCTCCTCTAGTCGCTCTTTGAGTGAGCTCCGATATGTATGACTTCCACGTGGATTCACGGAGAACATTACGCCTCTTGTAGGGTGGAGAAACACTAACCCTGGAGATGACATTCTGTGACAGCAAGGTGCTAAACCCTGGCGACAGTGACACAGTAGGGTTGCTAATAGCAGTAATGATGGCAACTGAGTGATGTGTCAACCTGAACAGATGGGAGACTCGGCGAGTGGCGGAGGGAGAGAGTTAGAATGTGTGAGAAAGGACTATAGCATTTGCATATATCCCTGGAGAAGTAGCCTGGCGAACAGGGTTGAGTGCTCTCCATCAATGTTCTCCTCCACAAGGCTTAGCAGTAGAGGGAAGCATGGAGCCCATCCCCCAGTGGATTATTCTTTCGACACTGCTAAGCCCCCGTACTCCCACATCCAGGCGGCCCTGAAACACATTCTCATTATGTGAGACATTGAATGCACCATGCACACCAATACGCATCGTGGAGAATGTGTTTCTTGCCAACCCCTCCTTCCAATGCGCTCCTTTTTTTTTTTTTATTCACGTCTTTTCTGTCCCATTTAATAGCTGAGTATAGTAACATGCACGTACGCATGCAGACACCCACACTTGGAGAACACAAAGAAAGGCACACGTGCTCATGCATAAACGCGCAAGGTGTGCGTTCACATAAACCCCTCGCACTGTGACGAATTCAGGTATTCGGGGGAGGTGGGAAAAGACGTCCTCCCATGACACAAGCAGCTTTCCCTGTTATATAAGACACGTAACCGTGACAATGAGCCCAATTGAAGGAGCAACTGCAGCTGGGCCTTGTGTGTCTCCACATGTGCTGGGTTGTGTGTCTGCTAGAGTGTGTGATGCATATCTGGCTCTGAGCCTCGGCGCTGTTCATAAGAACCTTCAGATTGTGTGACTTCAAAACGAAAGCGTGATTTAAATATTTCTACTTCTTTTACTTTCGCCCCCCCCCCTTCGGAGGTCGCCGCAACCAATCACCCGCCTCCATCTAACCCTCTCCTCTGCATCTTCTTCTCTCACACCAACTTCACATCTTCTTACACTCCATGTATAAAATATCCACCGTGTGACTGCAAACTATTGGATAATGCAGGTGGATAAATTTACAATTGTTATGTGCAGGATGGCACATGGATGTAGCGGTCAGTGCTTCATGGAGTCTCCATGTTCTGCCCACGTTTGCGTGGGTTTCCTTCGGGTTCTCTCATCGGAGACCCTAAATTACCCAGGCGTGTGAATGAGAGAGTGAATGGTTGCATGTCCAGGGTGAGCCCCGCCTGGGATAGGCGTCAGTACTCATCCAGAATGCAGGATAAACGGTATGGATAATGAATAAATGTTATTCTACAAAGTTTGAATCTAAATGTTACCTCCTGGGTGCATGAAATGGGCAATTTCACCCCAGAAATCACGGCCGGTTCATGTGGAATAATGCACAGTTTAGTATCAGTTGATGCTTACTTATCTTTTTTTTTTTAGATTTCCATCTGTTTATCTGTTGATGGCTTGAATTTGTCAGGACAAATGTAAATGACTCCCTCGGCAGTCCAGTAAAGCCAGACTTTGCAATGACCGGTGTTTCAGTAACTCACCCCAGATGTTACCCATCCAGTAAACAGCCATACAGGCATCAGGGGAAATGTGTTTGGTTTTGATTTGTTTAATTTTTTCTGTTTGATTTCGAGATTTAACTACCTGTTTCGGCAATTGTTAGCTTTTTGAATTCAAATTCTGAAGATCCACTTCAGACCCACAAACGCTGATGGAAAATACGCGTGTCTGAGGCTGCCTTTCGTAAATGACCCAGATGTTTCAGAAAGCGTGTTTACTCTCCACGAGACAAAATTGGGCATTTTCAAAATCCCCCAACACACTAGTGCTCTTGAAACATTGAAGTATGACCAATAAACCGAGCGATCTGAAAAAAAAAAAAAAGATTCATTGTGCTTTATACGAGGCCCGAGCCGAAGCTGGAGCCTCATTGTATAAACACTCCAAATATCAGCCCCTTGGAAATATTCTGCCCATAAAAAGAAAAGCAGCGGTGTAGATTGCTCCTTTGGCTTTCAAAACACCCCAAAATACCCGGCGTACATGTGCCACCTCAGCTATTCCAGGAAGTTGCACAGGAACAAGCTCGTCCTTTCTCTCACGGCAGCGAGATAAGAAATCAACTTACTGTGAAAAACTCTCGCCGGGCCTCTGTGTTTCACATCTTCCGCTCAGTCACGCGCGATGCGCACACAAGGGCAGGTGAACGGCCGGTCGTGACTTTAACTTGGTTCCCCGCCTGCCTTTTTTTTCCCCCGGAGCTCGTTTCTACGAGTGTGTTTTGTTTTCCTCCACGTTTGGCGGCAATCAAATGTTTACTTGATGCTCCCCGGGAGGACAAGCAGTGCTGATGGCTTTTCGTGCCAAATATGGAACATTTTTAGCAAAAAAGTGAAATCAAACAGTGAAATAAATGAAGACTTCTGCGCGAAGCTTATGTTTTCTATGTTCACGCTCTATTGCTTTGTCGTACAAACACCTGAAAAGGTTCACTGTAAATTTCAGAAAATTGCATTAACCGAGCTTTTTTTTTCACAAATTCTGTGATTATTCTACATAAAATTCAGAATAAAAGGGACGTTTTGCTTCATTTAAATACAATATGACACAATGATTAAAGATTATATAAGCACCACGTATGATAAGGCTCTTTAAGTGCCACGTTGTGTCTTGCTTCTTAATTCGGAGACACAGGAGGAAACACGTTTGACGAATCAGTCCAAGTCAAAGAACGGCGCTGCACCGCAAATTGAAAACGCTGCGTTTATTCTCTACAGTTATGCTACGCTAAGATAAGCGCCAACTGGGATTCACGCCAATCCTGGTCCGACATTCAGTCGGCACAAATGGATTCGGGGACTTTGTGCTTCTGGGTCACTGGATTCGATGAATGGACTTTACAGTGAAGTAGGAAACTCCTTTTGTCTGGCAGTTTTACCCGTGAAATGAAAGTCACCTGCATATTTGTCAGTTGCAATTTAAGCGAAGAAGTATAAATGTTTCCAAATTATAAAATTGAATACCATGCTTTTTAACCACAGACGTGAAGAGTACATTTTTTTCATTGTTCTCATTTAAATTTGGTAAATAATATTGATCCGTTCATTATCTAGACTGCTTCTCCTGTAACAGGGGTGCGGAAGCCTATCCCAGCTGTCATTGGACGAGATTCGGGGTTCACCCTGGGCCGGGGTTGACGCCAGTCGTTCACAGAGCCAGATATAGGGACGTAATTCTCATGTCTACACAGTTTCCATTGAACCTCCTGCATGTTTTTTTGGAAAGCGGAAACCCAGGCAGAGACGGGGGAACTTGCAAACTTCACGGAGAAAGACCTCCTGTCGGAATCGAACCGGGGACCTTCTTGGTGTGAGATGGAAGCGCCGACCACCGTGCCGCTACCCCGCCCTGAATAAAAGTGGCAATATCAATTCTCTCTGTTGCAGGCGGTTCACCACCTCCTGCTGGTGCGACCTCAGGATTCACCGAAGAGACGGCTGAACCGATTCATCCTGAACCTGCCGCGGTGGAGCAAGGCAGCAGCGGTCGAACCCGAAGCCTTCCGGAAACCAACAACATCAAAATAGCCGCGCAACGCCCGCCAACGCTGGACTCTCCTCCAACGTCTCCACTCCCTCCACCACCTCCTGCTGACCTCCCTCCCCCACCGCTGCCAGCGTTTACCCCCCCCCTGCCATCGTCCAAGACTTCCTCCACATACAGCCCCCCTCTACCGCCACCTCCTCTTTTGGAGAACCCCCAACGCCCGAACGCCCTACACCTAAAGACTCTGCCGCGGCTCACCAACAGGGAGAACGGCACCACCCCGTCAGCGGTGGATGAGGATGAGGAGGAGGAGGAGAGGAAGATGCTGGAGGAAGATCTGAAGAAATGCATTGAGGACTTTAAAAAGATCCGCATGCCGAAAGCCTTTCCCGATCGCAAGCGGCACTGGCAGAGTGACTTGCTCAAGAAATACAATGCGTAGAGAACCTCAGACCAACGGTGGACAAGGTGGAATGGTGGGATTTCATAATAATGGAGGCATCAAGAAAACAGCGATCCTGTTTTTTCGGGTAGGGGGGGTATCGGTATGTTAACTTCAACCTGTACAGTAGGAGCCCTTGCATGTCAGCATCAATAAAATAAAGTCACTTTCGTGCGTAGGGCTGGGCTCGTCTAGCGGTCTCACACGCGAGCTTGTAGTGGTAAAAATAGTATTTTCCTATTTTAGAAAACAAAATCCCTCTAGATGTTGTTATGAATCCTCTTTTTTTATTCAACAAAGCTATATTTTGAATAATTCATTTTCATCTTTTCACTAATTTACACAATGATATTGTCATTACATGCCCTGCTTTCTACGGCACGCCCACCGATTAAGTGACTGCAAGATGTCAACCGAACGTGACGTTTTAGGCGTCTGACCTTGCTGATGCAAAAAATAAAAGAGAGAAGGGAAATTTCAACGGCTAATCATCTGATTTTTAGAAATCTTTTTTTCTTTCTACATTTCTCTTCATCAATATTAACGGAGTGCCTTCAAAGCTTTTCATCTCCCCTCCGCTTGTTATTCAAAAGCTTCATTTTGCAGTTTGCTTCATTTTGTGATTACATTATCTTCAAGTGAGCAAGAGAAAGAATTCAGCACGAGAATGCAGTGTACCAGGAAGCAGAGACGAGTAATTACTGTTGGCTAGAGTGGAGAATAATAATGACAATAATGACAACATGAACCGCTGCGCTGTGCCATTTGTTCCACTATCTGCTCTGCATGAAACGTTCATCCACCTTCACTAATGAATTAACAATTGTGTGTGTGTGTGTGTGTGTGTGTGTGTGTGTGTGTGTGTGTGTGTGTGTGTGTGTGTGTGTGTGTGTGTGTGTGTTTGTGTTTGCGCCTGGGTTTGTGTTCTACTCATTTTAATGTTCTATTTGAGATAAGTCAATATGAATTTTTTTTTTATCACCCAGCCAGTTAACACTCAATATATTTACTTATTTCAAGGAATAGATTAACATTTTAATATCCCCGCACATATATAAAAACCCAATCACCAAAATAGCGCGTTTCAAGTTGTTGGTGCATCCTATGCCTGAGCAGGGTGGAGCCGGGGGAAACCCCCGGTGGAGGAGCGCTGCGGTCCTGGCAGGAAGCTCATCGGATCATCCGATACGGGACCACTTGTTGCTTGTAAGCGACACCAGGGGCTTCGGTGCCTTCAAAAAGGGCGCTTCTGCGGAGGGAAGAGAAAGCGTTTCATCATCCCCCTCCCCCTCACACACACACACACAGACACACACACACACACACAGACTATAAGGTAAGACTGCTCACGCACACAGAAGTGGCTTTTGAAGATCTGTCCATGTTTGGCTGCTGCTGCACAAAACACATTAGTGTTAGGAAAACACAGAGGTCGGGAAGCAATTAGTTATGGGACGAGGGCAATTAGCTTGATCAAGCATTAAGACCTGGCTGAACGGCTCTGGGCTATTATTTGGACCAACAAGTGACGGACGGCTGTTCACATCATGTGAACCGATGGAATACAACTGATGGTGTTTTGCGGTCGGAGCCGTGTCGCGGCAGTTTCCCTTTCAAAAGGATTTTTGCAGCAACAGTTCTGTTACATCAACACTGTGACCACAACGGCTCCTTGCGGGAGTTACGCTCTGACAGGTCAGATTTTTGGAGTGCTAAAAACCAATCCAATGAAGTGTCAACATTTCTTAAGTGCGTTTGCCTTGACTGGTGGGGGAAAAAACACATCAGACATCGGCCCGTGGCAATTTCCCAGAAAATAAGGAGCGTGTTTAATGTTCGGTTGAGTCAGAGTGACAGGCATCTACTTCGTCCAACAGCAAAGCCTGGCATCGGCGATTTTGTTCACGTGGAGGAGACTGGTTGCTACTGCCACCGAGGCGCATATCACAAATATAATCCAAAATCGATGCCCCTATGAATGTGGATTTTGGACGGAGATGATTCAAGAGACAGTCAACATCCCTTTGGGAAACTGTGCTAAACTGCAAATTGCAAATTGCAAATTAGCGTCGGAAATGGCTAACTTCCATCTGTGGACGCTGGACATCGATGAACTCCTGTCCTCTGTTTCAAAGTTTGTGCTAAGCTAAGCCAACTGAGCTCTCTCAGGATGCTTATGGGCACTTTATGGTAGCACCGATGGCCCCTTGATCAGGATTCTCTTGAAAACACAGCAATACTAATAGAAAATCTCCCCCTCCACTTATTGAACTTAACTTCGACTGTTTCGATGACTTATTCTTACCATATTAGCCTGTATGAGCTCCTATTGTCCGGCACGTTCATTGCAGCTGCTCTGCTGTGCTCAGAGACTCTTCCCATCACGTCTAATGCAAGGTTGACGAGCTTTTTCAGCTCCAGTTACAGTTCTGTGTTTCACACCGAGTTAATAATAAGGTCAAGGCATTAATCCCCAAGTGTCAACGGGGAGGGGAGTTTAATCATGTGCAACGTCAGACAAAATAAAATAGTTTTACAAGGCACTCTGGTAACCGTGGAGGAGCAGCAGAGATATCCTCTTTCCATGAGTAGGGGATTAACAACAGATTAGGGTTTGTCACAGCACTAAAGATTCTCCACACAACATGATATTTTTTCGCACAAGCTGCATGATGGCGACAATTAATACCATCAGAACAGACTTTGCTGCGTTATTTTGCAACAGCATCCACACTCGGGCCATTTCCAGCTGGCCGCTGACTGCAGAGAAATCCATAGCGAAGAACTGACATTACAACTCATTCAACTATTGCTTCATCAGCTCCTTCTCCTTCTATTTCTCATCATTCAGCTTTGGCTCCGACAGTGACAGCATGCTGGCCGGCTTCCTAGGCCGAGAGCGGTGTCATGGGAGTACGCCTGATTCCGGAAGCACGCAGCTGATAGAGACAACAAGTCTTGCTAATTTACAATCCCTATTTACCATGGCATAAGCTGCGCAGTCTGTTGAGTTGGAGTCCTGCTAGACAAAAACACCAAGATCCCCGTCCAAAAACCGAAGTGCTAGATTTGCATTCGGGCATCTGCAGCAAAATCCGTTTGCTTCAGAATTCTCTTTCACTCTTTGTATCTTACCGGTGCGGGACGATCCTCTGAAGCTGGCCTTTTGACTTATGGATGTGCTGCTTAGATTTGATCTCCGCAGTTGATGGGCTCAGCCATTAAACAAAGGGAATGCATAATGTCCTTTGAAGCCAAGAGGTAAGGAAAGAGGTAAGGATGTCTTGTGGGAACAGGACTGATGGAACAAAACTCTTTCTGGCAGTGTTTTAGCATGTGAGATAAAAAAAAAAGTCAATTACAACTGCAGTGATAATCACTTGGGGCGGCGCACAGCGGTGCAGTGGTTAGCACTTCTGTCTAATATCGAGAAAGTCCCCGGTTGGATTCTGACAGGGGGGTCTTTCCGTGTGGAGCCTCCATATTCTCTACGCGTCTGCGCGTCTTTCCATTGGAGACTCTAAATTACCCAGGCGGGTAAATGACAGATTGAACGATTGTATGTCTCTAAATGACATGTGAATGACTCTAGATGATGTGTGAAATGACAGCGTTAATGGTTGTTTGTCTCTATATGACGTTTGCGTGAGAGGGTGAGTGTTTTTATGTCTCTATATGACATGTGAATGACTCAAAGTCAAAGTCAAAGTAAACTTTATTGTCAATTTCTCCACATGTATGGGACATACAGAGGAATCGAGAAGATACCTCACGATACCACGGTGACATGAAATTAACAAAAATAATCATAATGATAATAATAGGTGGCAAATTAACAGTAAAGTGCACTGTTACATTAAACAGCAAACAATGAATTATGAAATATGAAGTGTGAAGTGCCCGAAAATACAAACTGATATTTGATGGCATGAGAGAGTAGCAGCAGATGTTGTTTTTTTTTTTTTTTTGCACAATTCAGTGCAATGGTCAGTCAGTAGTACCATAATGGTATATGGCGCCTTTTCTCTGTGACAGTGCAAAGTAGCATCCATGCAAAAAAAGTGGTAATGTTTTGATATATTATCCAGAGTCCAGTAGAGAGTGGGGGGAGATTTCTCCAGCAGGGCAGGCGGGGAGAGAATGAAGAGAGACTTCAACAACTTGGGGTTGTGCAGAATGGAGGGAGTGGGAGAGTTGGGGAAGGAGTTGTGCATCCTGACTTCATCTAGACTGAGTCTGGATGATGTGTGAATGAGTGAGTGAACAGTGATATGTCTTTATATAACATTTGAATAAAACTTCACGGTTGTATTTCTCTATACGATGTGTGAGTGAGGGAGTGAATGCATGTCTGTGTATGACATGTGAATGAGAGTGTGAATGGTTGACCCTGCTTGCAGGATAAGCGGTGTAGATGATAAACGAATGAATAAATATCCCTTGTGGAATAATGATGATCCGTTCTTTATATCGGCACTGCATTGACACAAAATCCAGGGTGAGAAGTTTGTGTCCTCCTTTCAAAGCATAGCAAAGCAAATGAAAGTTCCTGCCGGTAGTCTTTGAGCTGATCCATCAGTTTTGAAAAACGAGTGTTGAAACTCATTTCTAAAATTTGTCATTGCTTGCTGTGCAAGCGATCCTCAATGCGGCTGATCGCCGTAACAACCAGTAATTAACACCACCTTACCACCTTACCCGCCAGGACACCTCCACGTGACCGATTACGTCCCTTTGTCACAGTGGCGGAGCGTTCTTGTCAAAGGGTTTAATGCTGTGCTCTTGTATCTCTGGGCCGTGCATCTAGGAGGCGTCACCGATGTGTGAGTGTGTGTATTTCAATGGGTGAACGTGATCCGGTGTAAAGCGCTTTGAGCCTGCAAGGTGTGACTGCGCCATATATAAGTGGACATTATTTACCTTTTCACTCAAGTCTGTCATCCTGGAGCTGAGACTTGTACAGCCGCATATCCGACGTATCATGTTGGCATAATTGTGAAAATAGAAGTAAAAATGTGAAGCCAGTGTCCAAAGAAAACAGTCTAAATTACTCTGCTTTTTGTCTGGTTGTCTGAAATGGGGATTTTTTTTTATGACTGTCACTAATAGATGATCAAACTAGAACAGATCATAGCAGAAAAAAAGAATATTTCAACAACTTCCTTTTTCCTTTTTTCTCCATGCCGAGATATCCGTGGAACTGACTGTTGGGTGGGTTTTGAAAATGGACTTATTGAGAGAAATAATGAAATAACGCTCCAAAATCTTTGAATAAGAACATCAAACAACAGCGAAGCGCGTCTGTGGTTAATTTTGCTTTTGTTTTTTTTCCCGCACACCTCGCATGGCAGCCGCTTTCACTGTGGAAAATGTTCCTCCGACCGAAGCATCAAAACAGCGAGAGCAGCGTGACGCGAGACTCGTCACGAACATCACAGAGTGAGTCTTCCCTGGTCACTCCTCATTTGCATTTAATTTAGTCGATAACCGTGCGCCCTGCATTCGCAGACCACCTCGGAGAGCTATTTTCACCGCTCCACCGGTACTTTGGCGTTCGGTTCGTGCGAGGCCGAGCGGCAGAATGGTGACCTCGGGAACGGTTGATCCTTCTGCAGCACATGCGGCACCGCGGTGAGGTCGTTGGATGTTTCAGCTGTCAGAGGGAGTTTCACACGTACGAGATAAACTTTGGCTGCACCTTTGTGCTAATGAAATGTAGCTTGAGAGAAGATCAGAGAAGCAAGGTTTAATTAATACGCCTGAAATGGAGTTTGCAGTGCAGCGCCGTCTTGCTGCCCACATTCTTTCGTCTCCAGTTGTGCTATTTGTGGCATAATAATAGGCCTTGTGGCAAAGATTCTCAATTATCCACGCTACATTCATTACAAATACGTCATTGTATTCAGACAGCTGCACGATCTTTATTGATAAATTTCGAAAAAAAAATTTCTCCGGCCCGTAAACCCTCAATTCAAGAATTTCACACTGTCGAGTCTTCACTGTAGAATTTAGCATCATTGTAATACATCACTGTCAGATCTCTTGCGATGCTGCGTGAAACTCAGGCGCTCGCTGCATCGAACCACTTGCGAAATAAATGACCCGCTACGGAAGAGATAAGAGAGAATGATTTGTCATTTTGTCTCTGAATGATTGCGGTAAGTCTGTTTTAATTTGGTGTAAACCCTTAAAATGTGAAGCAATAAAGCCAAATGAGCTTTCCATTTGCAGCTTGTAAACAATAAGAAATGAGAAGTCTGCCAGTTAAATTGAAAACATTTCATTCACTCATTCCATCGTTATTCATCCAAATCAGTCATTCATCACCTGTACCGCTTATCCTGCACGCCGGGGTGCTGGAGTCCATCCCAGCTATTATCGGCCGAAAGGCCACATAACAACTATTCATTCTCTCATTCACATCGTGTAGAGACATACAACCATTCACTCCCTCACTGACATGTCACATAAAGACATACAATCGTTCACTTTGTCATTCACGTCTGGGCAAAGTCTCAAATTGACAGAAAACGCTAACCACGGCGCCACCGTGCCACCCCCCGATTTGAGAAATAATGAAAAGTAAATGCCCATCAACCACATTCATTTGTTGTAGCTTCCATTCTAACTTTCATGTAAAAGAAATGTGGAGTTCCAGTCGTCATTGTTTGCTCACCGGTTCTATCCAGTTGCTATAGGCAGTCCGTCTGCCGCTAAATGTTTCCAAACAAATGTACTTTGTTCAACGTTGACAGAGGCTGGCATTTCCCTGAAGGCCATCCGGGCGCAATCAGCAGGAGACACATGTTCTGTGGAGAAAGGCGGTCCGGGGAGGACGTGTCGAACTTTTTTTTTCATTTCCATCATTAAAACCTGGAGCTTAATCCAGCAGCTACTTTAATCTCCCAATTATTCACTTTTTTTTTTTTTTACTTGAATGCTGCATTCTCCTATTCTCTCTCTCTCTCCTGCTGATATGAAATGTCTCCCTCTCAAGTGAGTAGAAACTCCCTTCTCTACACAACTCCATTTACAGCTCTTGCATTTATCTCCCTTATATAAATACATGTCTGTTTGAAAGAGACCCCTCCCTGGTCCCGGTGCATTCCCTGAAAATCACAGACATGTAAGTGGATATGCAGCGGCGCCATCGATGCTCTGATGACCAGGCAGATGAGAACAAGGTAAATAAACATTGGAGCATCACAAACAAAGAGTGGATTTTGGGGCTGGCATGGCAGATGGCCTAATAGTTCCATTCAGCAGCCAAGAGCCGTGCTTCTCTCCGTGGAAAATATGAGCCGGTCGGTCTGAATACAAGGCACGTAGCCTCGTTGCTGTTCTGCAGGGGGACTGCTGTGTGATTGGAGCGGCGTCCTTTGCGCTGCATGGGATTTATAATGCACCATATTTAGAATCAAATATCAAAAAAAAAAAAAAAAAAGCCTGAGCCTCCTGCAGGAGAATAATACATTTATAAGAACTTGAAATAATGGCTCAAACTCACAGCAGAGATTTAATGGCCCTTACAGCATCTCATTTGAATATATTAAAATTCACCCACGTGAGATGCTCCATTGCTCATTATTACTTTTCTCGGAACAAATAACTGCACCAGGCTGAGCTCCCTGCGGAAAAACAATATCAGGTTTCAACGCCGTTTCCTCGTGTTTTGTCGGTTACAAACTTTTAAAGACATCAAAAGGCTGCCCTGCTGACATGTAACCCTGAGGGCCGCCCGCCGTCAATATGAGGACTGAGCCGGAGAATTTAGCTTGACATGGGTTTTATCTACAGCATCAGCGGTGTCTCATCTTCGCTGTCTGGCTCTGGTGAGACAGGGTGGGAATTCAGTCTGAACTTGTGGGAAAATTTGAGCTGAATGCAAATCTATTATTGTGTCTTATGGTGGGAAGCTGGGGGGAATGCCTCCCTACTGTCGTAAACATATTTTTGCTGATGGTAATGGTACTGATTAAATGGCACATTCGCGGCAAACAACGGTTTATGTGCGCACGTAAATGCTGTCTGTTTATCATCACTCTAAAAAACCTTGGCAGTGCATGGCGGCGTATCTTTCAAAAACCAATTAAGCTTAAGCCTATTTGACATTACTTTAGCTTCGATGACATTTCCAAGGTTGAGGTTAAACCTCAGCAGGAAGTCCCTCGTCAGCTGTGTTCTCTGTCATACGACGAAAAAACACATCGCTTAACCTGTACTTAATGAAGTAAGAGTACTTGTATAAAAAGTTCATAAAACATTAACAATCCAACGGCTTTGGAAAAAGAAGTACACTGATCCGGTAAAAATTGTGATGTTACCTCCAACTGTAGAAAACACCCTGTCGCTTTCTGGATTCATTCGCTCCTAAATCTCGATATTTTTTTATTGAAGAGTTTCAATGTAATAAAGATGCATAGAAAATCATGGAACACCTACCGAGTAATTGTTTGAGAGAGAAAGAGCCTCGTCTTCCCGAGAGCAGAGTTCATGCATTTTTGATGCAGCCGGCGGACCCTTTGGCCCAAATATTTCAGAAACAAACTGGTGGGTGGGGTGGGGGTGGGGGGGGTGAAAAGAAGTGAGAAATAAAGATATAGCCTTGGTATTAGCAACGGATGCTCCGCATAAAACAAATCCCCAGATTATGAAACCGGCCATTTAAGGAACTTTATTGAAGGACTTCCTCTGAAAAATGTTGCTCGCACATCAGATGCCGTCTGCCGGCTTCACATCCTCATACTCGCCACTGCGGCCCGAGGTGACGGCTGCAAACACTGACTCCCTTTTGTGATTAGTATTAACTGAATCCTTGATCTGGCAGGACTGTTGTGAAACCCTGGTGTATTTATTTTTGTTTTTTCTGAATTTTTTCCCAATTTATTTATTAATATAGCAGAAAAGAAAGAGATTATTCTCCGCATTGCGAATGCTTCGTACCACGGGAACTGATAGATGGCAGGACGCGGTAAAAGGCATTTGCAACATCAACAAGGCCGTGTGTCCTTTGGAAACTGGGCTCCTTCCTGATGCCGCAAAGCTGCCATTCTGGCAGAGGAGAAGCTTTGGTTCGCCGGGAACAGACAATGGTTTCCTCCGCCCGATACTTTTTCTGTGTCAGCTCGAGTTTCCGAGCTCTCCCGGCGGCGCTGGGGAGGCCTCCGACACACCTGAGGTGACGCATCATCAGCCCCAGCGCGCTGTGTGTACGCTTTGTCTATCAGATTCCCAAGAGGTCCCGCAGACTTCTGAGGTAAAAAAACAAACACGCCGTGGCAACAACAGCGCGTTCCCAAATAAAGCAGGAATGCCTTCCCCTCCGGCAGCCTCACTTCACCGTCGGCTCTCGACTGCAGACAAATCCCCGCTCACAAGAGTGGGTTTTTGTGCACCAAATGTCACCAACAATGTCACCAAACCCATCCGAAGTGACTGGCCGGTGTCCAGCATTTCGAGCATGGATCTCTTTCCTCATTCTGACAGCAGCCGCGGCCTCTCAAAGGGGCCCAATCTCACTAAAGTGCCAATGGAATAATTATCTCCAAATTTAAAAAGAACAATGCCCCTCACAGCGAACTACGCTAATGCCATCCATTATGTACAGCCCCGCTGATGGCTTTGGAGTAATCATCGCAATGCTACACTTCTCTTCGGTCTTGTGAAGTCTCGAATATGGCCCGAGGCCTGACTCTGTCTCACACAGAGGTGAGCGAGGATCAGCGTGTTCACCCAAGGCCATACTCGTTCAAAGTAGAAATTGAATTCAAAAAATTTAATTAAAAAGAAAAAAACAAGCCACCACTTACATGTTGGAGTTATCGGGATTTAATCAGTCGGTCGCACCCAAACAGGCTGAACGCAACCAATTAATGGAAGGCTGAATTAATGGATTAATGGAAGGCTGAAAGAAGCAAAATGCTAATTCCTGCATGTTACCCCGGAATAATCTTAGAAATGCATTTGGCGCAATTGTATTGCTGTAAACCTCTAAATGGAAGTGCATTTGAGATTAAGCTCTTTTAGCATGCAATCGAGTACAGTCTTACCCAGAAACCCCGAGCCAGGCGGAGGCGACGGACACGGGAGGAATCCACATCTGTTCATCACGTCTGACTTGCTGTCAAGGAGCTTCGCACAGCAAGGGTTTACCTGTCCCAAAGAGGAGGGTCTTCTCGGTAGCTGACTGCAACAAAACCTACGCTTGCCGAGGGGTTTTCGTCATTTTTGTGTACAATTCTGGGCAAATCTCTGAGAAAGCCAGTCAGTTGCCTGCATCTGGCAGCAGTAGCCCAGAGCGGGGGGTCATCTGTAGCCATCTGAGCTCCACGGGACACTGATGTCTGTGAGCCTGTCAAACAGCATCAGAAGATCTTTTCTTATCTGGCTACCATTTTTTTGTGGTTGGAGGATTTTGTCTCAGCGACCCCCTGCGATGTAACAGTAAAAATAAAGAATGCCGCATATTGGTTTTGGTGGGGAAGTTGCCTGCCTCTTGGTTTCTCTCTCTTCTTTCATTTTCTTTTGTTTTTATTGAACTTTATTTCACTAATACATGTACGGATTGTGATATTTTTACAGTAAATCAGCCATATCCAATGTACATCAACTCAGGCTCAAAGCAGATTGCAACAGATCGGGAATTTAATCAACTCTTTTGCGTCGAGGATTTTTCAAAACCTTAGAAACAATGCAATTAAACTATCACCGATCCCGAACCGGTTAGTAATTATATTATTTTGAGTGGGCGAAACTGAGAGAGCATCATAAAAGAGCACATATTCAGACACAGACATCCAGCTGCTTTACCTGCATCAACTGCACTGCACGTAATCCATACACACACACACACACACACACACACACACACACACACACACACACACACACACACACAAACACACACACACACACACACACACACACACATATATATATAAAATCTCAAACATACCCATCAAAATAACTGATGAACAAAAAGCAAACAATGAGGCCGAGAAAGAAGGATGTGG
>CAAKHD010012390.1:271883-302197 GCA_901007705.1 Fistularia tabacaria
CAACTGCACTGCACGTAATCCATACACACACACACACACACACACACACACACACACACACACACACACACACACACACACAACCACACACACACACACACAACCACACACACACATATACATATATAAAATATATATAAAATGTATTGTATGTAAAATGCAATAAGAATTACTTCACTTTAGCAACGAGCAGTTCGTGAATTTGAGTCTCTCTACACAAATTAACAAAAAATGAATATCAGAACTAAAATGTCGGGAATTATTCCATCATGGTTCACAATTTTATTATCCAAAAGCACAGCCCCCTAACAGGGTAATAAGGGCAAGACACTTGATATCGTTATCTAACGTGAAATCCCACCACGGGTAATTAAGAAGCCATCAAATATCACGAAAAGCAACGGAAGCAAACAAAACCCTTTTTTACGTCTTGATTTTAATGTTGCATAATAATCGCAGCGGGCAGATTCTCGAGAAATATTATCCAAAATGCCGTCTTGGTTTCCTCATCTGAGGAGCAGTGATAATGAAATGTAGCCATTTCGTCTTTTCCCCCTGCAGAGGCCTTGAGCCCCGGTGAGTCCCCTAAAGCCACTCGGATTCTCGGAGTCCTTGATGAACGAACGGCGGCAACAATAGCACGACAAGGTGAGTCATGATACTCAGCCTTGGAAAATAAAAGCCCGCATATTAAAGTGCATATTAGCTTTGTCAGTGAGCTGAAAGTACACCGTGTATTTGAAGGAGGGGCAATAAAAACACAAACTCGTCATATGCATCACTTCTCGATTGGATCTTGAACCAACGCAAAGCCAAACCCTGCAGTCAGAACCGGAAAGACCTGCAGCAAACTGAGGGGACCAAATGCTACATTGAGATTGACAGAAATGTAAATAGCCTGCATCCTGCATATATATATATATATATATATATATATATATATATATATATATATATATATATATATATATATATATATATACATATTCAGTATTTACAAATAGATTTATTGAAAAGACACCATCACAATAAAAATGCCAGTCGTGTTCCAGCCATCATCCCTTTGTACATGAATGTTTGCATCGCTGCTGCAACAATTTATTTTGTTTTTTATATTTTTTTCTGTTTCATTTCATTGTATTTAACTTGCATGTAATTTATCTGCTATAAACTATATTTCATGCAATTAAGGTGCCATACAAGTTCTGCCAGTTATCCTTTTAAGGTACAAGTATGTGTTTGTTCTCTGTGATCTGATTATCCGCTGCATTTCATCAGTCACTTTGAGTGTCAGCTGAATCATGATTGATTGTCCATGTGTTATTCTGGGATGCGCCCGGGTAAGTAAATATTCTGACGGCAAACTGTCGACCCTTTTGGCGAGGTTTTGAGAAGTAAAACTTTACCCAGGCAGCTAATCAATATGACGCCCGCCCCCCTACCCCAACGCACCCACACATACACACAAAAAACGACACAGAAAAGCAATTAACCCACTGCGGGAATTGATTCGGTCCACTCCAGCTTATCTTTTTCAACGTGGCCAGGCTTTCAAAGACACCTGCTGGGAAGTTTTTCTTGTTTCAAAACCTGACAACATGCCAAGATTAGCACCGATGTTATCGTCATCGAGCAATTACGTGCTTTCAATGCGTGGCCACTACCTATAATAGTCCTGCAGCGCCGCCTCCTCTGCCGTTTATCAGCGCGCTGCACGGCGAGGCTAGAACAATTCATTCACTCGTCCCTTCACGTTGTCGTCGGCAACAAGCTCTGTGTTTTTCTGATGGAGTTGTCGATTGGGAGAGTAAATGATACTTGGGGAAAGACAGAATAAGACACATTAGCAGGTAGGAGGCGGTTACATATGTTGTGTATTCAAGTGATCTACAAACAAACACAAGAAGCTGCAAAAACCAAGTGAATGCTAAATTTCCTTGGAATAAAATGGTAGATTTTGCAAAATTCACAAAACAGTAAAGACAATGGATACATGAGTTTCTTCTTTTCCTCAGCTCTACGGGGTCGGAGGTTGGAAATACAGCCTTGAAGAGACTGATGAATACCAGAGTGAGAGTTTCTGCTCCAATAAGCTGCAACACACACACGTACAAACACACACACACACACACACATCTGGCTGCTTCCCCTTTCCCCTAAATCTCCTATGCAAATGCTTCAGCTGAGGGAGAAAATCAACAGCAGGCCCACCGGTTTCTGTTTTCCATGCAATACCTGCCGAACCATGTCCACATGTTGGAGACAAACACTGGAAGAATGAAGTGCAGACAGGAAAAGCCTACACAGGAAATGTTTGCCTTTTTTCTCCACCTGACATGATGGACACATCCTGGGGTGAGGACGACAGTAGCCGAGTGTGAGTTTCCTTTTGTGATATCCGTTATTTCTGCTGTTTGCTGATGAGCCCAGCCAAGGCCCCTGTAAGATTAAGCATGGAAGAGCTGCTTTAAGTGGAGAGACAATTGTTTATGACATCCCTGTCAGAGCAGTGGAGACTCTTCACCATCATGCACAACACCTGAGAGACACACATTTCTCAAACACATACAGAGGCTGGAGTTACCAGGTTTTAAACGCCATATAAAGTAATACAAAACAGACATAAAGTACTTTTGTCTGTGTGTGCGTGTGTGTGTGTGTGTGTGTGCGTGTGTGTGTGTGTGTGTGTGTGTGTGTGTGTGTGTGTGTGTGTGTGTGTGTGTGTGTGTGTGTGCGTCCGCACATGTTTTTGTGTACGGAGACATGCAACCATTTACTGTCTCATTCACAAGCATGCAGAAACCCATGCAGACAGGAGGACAACACGGGGTGTGGAAAGTGATGTGAAAAGTTCCAAGATTTTGCTTGATCAAAGTTTTTCTTCAAAAGGGGTTAAAATAGATAATATATTCCAGGTAAAGAACATAGTACCGGTACACTGCGTTGTGGAGGTCTGTGTGAAGGTCAGACAGAATGAATGCAGGGACGAGTGTGTTACTATATGAGGATACTTGGTGTAAATCCCTCCGAGGCAGTGCTCAACCGTTCTTGACTCCCTATCACAGATTGAGGATTACAGAGAATGTCATCCAGTCCCGGTTTTGCCGCCCTGGTCCAACTTTGCAGTAGAATTGTTCTTCCTCTTGCTTTACTTACAGCGGCTCTTGGCTCTCGAACATTTTACACAGCCTGTCGACCAGGAGACAAACAAATGGGACGATCGGCTCCCAAATCTAACCAGAGGTCGAGACACCTCCTTGCTGTTTACAGAAACGACCGGGAAATTTTTGCTGTTTAAGTATGGATTTCCGCTGGGCGCTGTCCTCGGCAACGCTAACATTTACTTTGCAGCAGGTGGCGTGTGAGCCAGATGCGGTTTGATGGGAACGTGGTACAACAAATCCCCCCGACAGATGAAGGGAATATTTCACCGCGTACACAGTTGCCTCTGGTATGGAAATCTTGCGCGTTCATTTAACAGGGGGATTTCCAAATCGCATCGCGGTTGATTTTTCTCTCGCGCACTTTGATTGATTGAACGAAAACTGCAAACATGTCGGGGTTCTAGACCGGATCAAAGCGGCCGTCGGTCTCACCGTGTCATCCGAGACAAAATACAAACTGTCACGTTGAGCATCGCCGGCTCCTGACACGGCTCTCGCGCGTACTGTGAAATCTTTCTCATCTATTTCATCACATCCTTTTCTCCATCTGATCGTCAGCTTCTCACGCCCCTACGACTCTTTTGCTCCTCTGACTAAACATCAGAGCGTTTTTGCTTGTTCTCCATGAGGAGAAAAAAATAGGTGGATAAAGTCGGGATGCCAGGGCCTATTTTCGGCAACTTTCGCCGACTTATTGTCTTTCCTCGGGTCATACGAGAAACGAAACACTTTCTCTGGACAATTTTTCACGCAAAACAAAAGCGCTCTGTTTATTGCATGATAGAGAAAACAGTGTCCTGGAGGTGCTATCAGGCTGGTGCATCTGTGTGTGTGTGTGTAGGTCCACATGTGTGTGTATTAATGACATATGAAAGTGTGTGATCGCTCTGTCCCTGATTGAGGTGGCAAAGTGTCCCCTAGAGCCAAGGGAGTGTTTCTTTCCCATCATCAAGGTTTCTTTGGAAGAAACGCAAAAAAGGCACATGGTCGGCAACCGCATTCCTCCTCGCCTGTTTAAACACAACATAGCGAAGTCAGGAGAGCAAAATCGGAGAGCCTTATTTCCTCGTGGATACTTCAGCAAGCAGGAATGATGGCATTTAACTGCATTGGAGACCAGAAAGTGTACACAAGTGGCAGGAATGCATCAGAAGCCATCTCCCGACTTCGTAGTTCGCCGGTCCCAGAGGCTCCGGCAGCTGATGCGTGAAACAAGCTCATATTTGTTTTGTTTGATGCAGGTAGCGGCCCGTCCCACCAGGGGGGTTGGCTGGTAATGACTTGGGAGAGAGAGAGACAGAGACAGAGGGAGTGTAGGTGCACTGGTGGGTTGAGATTAAAAAGCAAAGAGAATGCAAGCATGAGAAAGAGATGATCACCGAAAAGCTAATTGCTCTTTCAGACGTGCGCGAAAAAAATTGTTGAAGTTATTAGTCCGGCGAGGGCTTCATACAATCTGAGCGTGGACGCCCCTGTCTCTGCTCCAGTGGACGCAGTGACGATTTCAAATTACTATTACTTCTCGCGTAGTCTTTGAGGGCTGGAAATGAAAAATGCAGCCTTCCCCTTTTCTGCCCGAGAGGAATCAGAGGTAAGAGAGAAGGCTTGAAGCTGGAGGAGGCCGATACCCAGCGGGCCGAGGGGGAATTCTGCGCAGCATCATCTCGACAACTCATTATCTTCAATCGGATTTCTGCACCTCTTATTTGCAAAATATGAGTATACGATAAAAAGATGCCGTATTATTCTTGACTCGAACTGAGACCATAATCACATCGAATAATTTGATTCACTGAGGAAATAAATCAAGTGTTCAAATCAAATGAAATGTTTTCTCAAAGGTGCCAGACAGCGGTGAATGTTCGGCCAGTCGGTATTCCAGAACGGAGCTCGGTTGCAAAGATAAGGTCCAAATGTTCTTCTGACTCAGCCAGTCATCCTAAAAATCCACAAGATATTTGCCTAAAAGCTCTAAACTCTACTAGGTACCATTTGGATATGATACAATACATTTGTTTTTTGTGACTAAGCGAGAGTGATAACTAAATTAACTTCAAGAGCTGAATCTGATTGAATTGATATCTGTCGTTTTGCATTTATATGGCGCTAAATGACAACACAGACAGAGAAGTGGGACAGATCCCTGCTCAATGCTGGTGGCATTCTGCCTCGACCAGTCCAGGTAAAAAGAAAGAGAGAGCAAGAGAGACTCACAGAGAGAGAGGAAGTAAGAGTGTGATAATGAAGGAGGCACAAATGATTTTACTACTAATAACAGAAGCGCTGACAGTTGCACGGTTCTAGCTGACATGATATAATAATCGCTTTAACATTCACAAAAGAACCTGCGACCCCTGGGAACCTGCAACAGGATAGAACTCGGGAGAAGATATGAGGGTACCGTCATGCACTGATGAAGAGACGTGAGTGCAGACAAGAAAGGAGGAGTGGGAGGAATGAGAGAAGTGCATCGTGGGATATCCCTCAGCAGAGTAAGCCTATGGCAGCATAACTAGGAGCTAGTCTCGCCATAACTAGAAGCTTTCTCGAAGTTTTAAGTCTATTCTTAAACAAAGAGAGGGTCCGGTCCCTGGATGGAGATGCGATGGTGGTTCCACGGAAGAGGTAACTAGCTTTGTATCTGAGATGTCTGAGACATTTTTAAAGTTGCATGGAAAATTCTTGCAGTCAGCATATCTTGGAGCACACAACCATGTCTGTGGAAATAAGTGAAAAACATTTTTTAGGGGCCCCGTAAATGTGTTCTTGTTAAAGTAAACTTTAGGAATTATACGGCTGAGTTTTATTTATATCCAGGACGACAGTGGTTCTGGAAGCAGTGGTTCTGGACCAGTTTTTTATCTTTTTATTGATTTTTTTTTCCCCCTCTATGACAGTTTTTCACAACACAGATCTCTATTTTTATACAGTTTCCTTTTATTTCAAGAAGCCAAGTCACAGCCAACTTCGCCTGCCTCTGCCGGTCCTTTATAAATACCGGATAATGATGATAATGAGACACTTGAGCAATCAGCGGAAACGGTCTGCAAAGTTATAAACAGCAATAAGAGAAAAAAAATAACAACACGGCACCGTGTGGGCTTTGGATTATAAGTAATGTCATGTTAAAAAACAACTGGGACGTGGGTCTAAATGTTTATGGAATACAGTTTAAATAAGAAGGTCAGCTGCCGCCGGTTGTTTTGTGTGGTCATCAAACATACATTGTACAGGTACGCAAGTACAACCAAAGCTCAATGTGACACATAGACTTTAGATAAAGATACCGAAATATTTCTCGTGAAAAGTATGCGTTGGTTTCACGTAGCCGGTCCTCATTCTGACTAGTGGGCTAAACCAAAGGGAAACTCAAACAGCAAACTGACGTTGCCTCGGGCTACGTTGACGGCTGAGCGAGAGTTTAGTGAAGACGGTGCTGTTTCTTTTTTGCAGAGACAAGGGATACTGGAAGACACAATGGATTCTGATGTCCCCATAAATCAGCTTCTTCGAGTTGTGGAGGTCACGCAAAATGGCTTCCCGGTATTATTAACGGCAGATGGTGGAGACCACTTGTTCATGCAGAACTCTGAGCCTTAAACCTTGAGCTTCTTGCCCCCCCCTTGCCCCGCTCCGGTTCAGCTCCCTGCCTGCCGGTCCTCCGTGCCTGTGAGCGATGCGTGTTCTCAACCTCGGAGGATTTTTCCTGTATGTCACATCTGAGTTGGAATGGGGCTGCAGTGTCTACCTTTACTGTTACCCCATCCGTCCCCCGTGGGGGGGAGTGAGGGAGGAATGGCGGGGAGGGGTTCAGAATAACACACTGGAAAAGTATCAGTCTGATGCAAGAGGAGGAGAGCACTCTGCTCCTGTTGATCTCCACCACCTTCACCACCACCTCAGTCCATCTCCAGGTTTTGTTTTTTTTTTGAATGCTCTTTATATCTTTAAATCTGCCCGTCTCAGAGACGTGTCACCTCTCTATCCTGAGCCGATGCATCTCCCTTTGTGCTCAATTGCTGGAACACATGCAACCCCCCATCCCCGCGCACACACACACACACACACACACACACACACACACACACACACGGAAGGACATACAAATGAGAGACCCTGTTCCGTATCCGCTGTTCTCGCCTTCTCTCGGTCTTATCAATAATTCAATCCCCACTGATGGCAGGCCAAGCAGGGTGAGATGGTGGAGGCAGCTTGAAGCTTTGAACAGAAGGTCAGGCCTCACCAGGGCTTCAAGGATGGCATTAATTAAATACTTCCCCCTCAAAAAAACACCTCCATATTGGAAGTGCTCTCATTACCCTTACCGTCACAGCAGGTGCACTTACACAATACCAGCACCAGTTGCCCTTAACCTCTCACCGGGGGTGGGGTAGCGGTGATTGCCCCTATTGCCCCGTCCTTTATGTTAAACACACCTTAACACACACACCTATATGCCCAACCTGGAACTTCCACAAAGACAGAACACCCGTGCAGCGGCTATTTTCGTTCCCGACTAATACCCCAGTGTTTACTCTCCTCCCCCGTCCGGTCACACCTCTCGGCGCCGACCGACGGGTTGATCCCTCCTCCGCCGCGCTCACCCTACTTTCTGTCTCCAACACCTCATTACAAGAGTGACGGCTCACTCTACCCTCCCCGTCGGGCCGGCGGACGGCGTGGACTCCATCCTAATCTGCGCCATCCATCTCTCTTGCGAAACACAGAGAAAAAGGAGGGGGCGGCAGCAAAGTAAGAATTGGGTGATAAGACAGATGGAGATCGAAGCGGTGCAGTTCAAGGCCGTAACACACATTCACGTATATATGTGTGCTGTTTGAATTGTTCGGTTTAAGTCGCTTTGGGGTCATTGGGTTTGCAGTGACTGAATTTTCAGGAATAAAGAAGAAATACTGTAAAAGCATCCAACGCTTTGAAATAAAACGACTGTTCACGTGACCGAAGTGCGAGGTATTGACCATCTAATTTATCCTCGCCGAAGTTTCGAAAAGTTTTAAAGTCCCCCGTGTCTCTCCGTCCTCACACCGCTCGAGCTCCGGCTCTCGCCGAGGAAACCAACAAACCCTGGGAGGTGCTCCATCCCCTGCAGATTACAAAGACTAGATACATAGATGTCATCACCCGAGCTGGGGCGAGAGACTGCGGAGCTCGCGGTGTGCTCCGAGGCGTTCACTGCGCCTGTTTTTCCAGCCCGGTAATTGATTTGGAGCTTTGCCTTCCCTCCCTGCATAGTAAGTTTTGATTTTAAGGAGTAATATAAAATTCGTCCTCCTTTTCGTCTCCTGCAACTGATTTAGGGCGGAGGGATGAATAAGCCGGTATTCATCGGTCTGTCGTCTAGAGCCTGAAAGCAGGTTCCTGTTGCACAGCCAAGCCAGATAAAGTGTATTGAGGACATTAAGGCAGTCCTGATCCTTACCCTCCTGATTTCAGCCAATAATGTAATTGCTTAAAGAGATGATTCTGATCTGATTTCCCGAGCCATTAATTCCTTAATTTCGTCCAGACTTTGTTACATTAAGCAGCATTTTTTATCACTACATCTCCCAGGGGGGAATCTCCATTTCTTTTTTGGTCTGCGGGTAGAAAAAGCAGAGACTGTTCTGTAATGTTGTGTTCCATCACATGCGCGTGTGTGTTTGTGTGTTTGTGTGTTTGTGTGCTGGCGTTGGTGAGCATGTGTGCACGGGTCGGCTCTGCATGGGCTCATGAATCACATGTCTATTTTGGTTTCGGTGGAGACGCAGCGCCGATGGATTTAATCTCTGAGAAATACGTGACGCTCGCTGTAGGTTGAGCACGAATATACGTGTGTGCAGAAACAAAAAGAAAACCAGCATTTTAAGTGCTTTATGCAGTTTTCATGACAAACCCTTTTGTCCAAAAATATCAGTTTTACAGGGTAACTAATTACATTTTTATTGCAGCTTGAACCCCTTTATAATATCCATCTCCAATACTTTTGCACAATTAGGTCAAATATTAAAGAAATCAAGTCTTTTGGCTTCTGCTGCATGGCCTTTATCATTCCCCACCGCCTTCGTTTCCCGTGAGTTAAGAGCGATTAAGTCCTCAGAAAGTCCCGACTTTTTTTTTTTTTTTTTTAAAGCCCGGTCACCAGCGATTTAAAAAACCTTTCATGTTCCTGCTTAATTTTTCCGGCAAGGAGAGAAGACCACTCACGTTCGCCCAACACCAGGCGCTACACGATACATAATGTATGGGCGGACTCTGAGTCTGACTCTTGACAACTGGTAATCCGGAAAACATGACATAGAGCGGTGGAGGCTATAGTGTCAAGGGAGGGAAGAGTCACACCCTTCTCAGTAGAACCGGTCTCGGTGTCTTCGGCAACACTGGAGAGGCCAGATCTGGAAATGACAAACTCATGGATCCTTCCTTGAATCAGCGGTTCAGAAGCTGCTGGCTGGCCTCGAATCTAAAATATACACAATCAATTCAAAGTCCCTGAATAAAGTTACGGTTACCTCGGTGAATCAGTCTATTGAGGGTTTCAGTGAGCTCAGGTCTGGCTCAGTGTGCAGAATACAAAAGCTGGGAATCTATATTTTAGTTATCTTCCCCTGACTTTTCAATTCCCCATCAAACATTTTCTACCATTTTTGTTTTATAGTCAGGCTCAAACACTAAACTGACATAACCCCTCCCAAATTCAAAAAGATATCTGGTAAATGGCCCCAGCTTATATTTCGCTTTCACATCCTGCGCTTCCAAAGTGCTTTGCCGCGGATAGCATTCACCCATTTATGCACCAAGGCGCAAGGCGCTAACCAGGAAGCCACTTGGGGTTCAGTGTCTTGCCCACATGGAGACGGTAGGAGCCAGGAATTGAACCGCCAACCTCCTGACGGAGGGACGCCCGCTCTGCCAACTGCCCCCCCACATCTTTGTCTACTTGCGGTATCTGCGTCACTGAATATCCATCTGGATTTTTGAGATCTCCAATTTCGGATACAAAAGTGTTTCGATCGTGATTCAGCAATTGCCGACAAATGCGTTTGTGAACGTCCCTTTTCCAGGAACAAGATGCTCCACATGATCAATCGACCTTTTGTCAGCGGGTCAAGAAGAACCCTATTCTTTGAACACAGCGGTTGCCTCACGAAAATCGGCATCTTGAGTAACCAAGTAATTATTTCTGGATTGAAAAGGCGGCAGTTTACTGTAACTGTAAGGCTGGGACTCAGATGGTAATAGCTGTTTCCATTATGTACTTCCTCAATGTAACCTCTGATGTGGTACTGTGAGGTACTTACTCCATAATTTACCCGTGTCTCCATTTGATTTCTGTCACTTTACAAATGGCACAATACGTGCAAAAATGTCTGGGGAAAAAAAAAAAAATTGACATTAATGTTCCCTGTTAAATCTGTGTTTTTTAACCAAACCGCTTTCCGTTGTCGAACATGCCGTTCAGGGGTCACGGTGCTTGTGCCTCGAAGGCTACCAAACCGACGTAATAGATTCCTTCTTGATCCTCTCCCTGCTTCCCGAGCTTACGTTCAGCTAAGCACTGTTGCCTTTGGGGATTTTCGCTCAATGTTTTATTCAGTGCAAATCTTGTTCATTTACCGTTGTGAATTGTGCCACATAGACGGAGTTGTCTCTTCTCTTCAGCTGTGAAATTAAACCGTTGAAAAGATAAAGTAACCCCGACGGCTGTCACAGAGGGGAAATGACCGACCTTACTTGGGCATGTACGTCTCTGTCTCCTAGTGCATATCCTTATCCTTGTCTGGCGAACTCCGATATTTTATTCATTTTTCATTCTTTTGTACTGTTGTTACGTTATTTGCATCTGCCGTAATGACACTTCCCTAATAACTGTGCATTTTTATAGGTGCTAAGTTGAAGACCGTGATTGAGGATATAGTTATATCGTCATCCTGACCTTTATTGATGGGACCACATGGTGAAAGCAGCAGGGGGGCAAACACATTTTGCCCCGAGCTGGTGGCAATGGTGGCAAGGAGGTATAGTTTAGAAGTGATTAGCGCACAGCTAGCTTCAGTAACTACACGCAGCTTGCTTCCGAGCCACTGGAGGAACCTGAATTGACACTCCCCAGATGCATACTTCACATCAGGAAGAGAGTTCTGTTCTGTTGAGCCCAGCCAACTTGTGACACCCCTTAACATCTTGTGCATTGGGTAAAACAAGACTTTACAAACACAAACATCCAAATGCAACATATTATCACTCATCTCTGCGAGTTCCTGATTCTCCATTCTATTTGTCTCCTCCCGTCTCCTCCCCTCTCAGCACTCGCTCTCCTCTCGCCCTCAGTCACACTCTCCGGGATGCGAGAGTCAGCCTACAGATTGCAGTATTTGAACAGATCCATTTCCTGGTTGCATAGTCACAGAAACGCTGTCAGTCTCAGTATGTCGGATGTTATAAAAGCAAACCATCCATTAGAGCAATCAGACATGCACCATCCGCGCAGCTCCGGAGACGAATGTAAACAGAGACTCTGCACCCTGCACAATTTCCTTGACTTGTCAATATTTGCACGGATCAGCCTTTTTTTCGCCATGTGTTGCAAAACACGTTTGTAAAATGACAGACATTTTGAATCATCCTCGCTCTGACTGTATTTCTGTTATGAGGTGACTATTCAACACAGTTAAATGGATTCACAATGTAAATTACATGTTAAGTATGTGTAATGTGGTCAATGAATGATGATAAAATATGTATTTACTCTCATGCACCTCTTTTTTACCAATCTGCTGGTTGGTCTGTCTAGATAAGACTCCATTGTGACATACATTTTATAGAATGGAGGGCCGAGGGGGTCGTCTGAAAAGAAAATCACTAAAATTTGGATTGCGGATAAGCGAAAGAACATTTAAAAACCCAGCCATGTCTGAGTCCTCTGGGATTCCACATTTAAAATAAGGACAAAAGAAAATCACAGGGAACAGCACCGGCATTAAATGCAGACGTTTTTTTTCAGTGAGCCCCACTAAGACAGAAACAAAGGGATGAAGACAAGCTGGGAAAAAAAAGGAGAGTTCAGGAGAATTAAAAAAAAAAAAACTACCCATCTTGTCTTTGCTTGCTTTCAGAAAATCAGCTACCCCAGTGGGATAGATTTTTTTTTTTTGCATTTTTTCCTCAATAGCTACTATTCCTTGCAGGAGTTCCAGAATTACTTTTTTTTAAGTCAGTAGAATAGATTTATTTACATTTTTCTTTATTTAAAATCCACTGGGTTATGAGCTTTCGATATCTTGAGCCAAACACATTCCATATACAAGAAACGTGTAATCCATAAACATCTCAAACACACACATACACGCAAATACACATATACAAACAGTACAAATACACATGCACATAAACACAAACACCTACACATTTTTACACATGCACATACACATATGCACACGCATACACATTTGTACACATGTACATGCAGAAAACATACCCACACACATACACATTTGTACACCTACACGTACCAGTACACATACACATACACATGTACATATACTACACATGCACCTGCACATATACATACACATGCACATACACATGCACATACACATACAAATACACATACACATACACATACACATACACATACACATACACATACACATACACATACACATACACATACACATACACATACACATACACATACACATACACATACACATACACAGAGAACCTAATCCCCTTTCCCTCACTTGGGACTAAAGACAACTGGATTAACGCTTGGACTTTAAGGATTCGTCTTCACACTCTGCAGCACCTGCAAATACAGTAAGTGTCATCTTAAATGACCCAGAATATTTCAATGAATTTAAGTCAGCTGGCATTCATCAAATGGAGAGAAAAACATCTGCACTGACCAAGAGAAACAACGGCACGCGATAGAAAGAAAATCGGTCCTGTCTCCCTGAGAAATCCCCCCACCTGGTTCCACCACGGACTCTACTTGGATGTGAGCAGAACAGTAAAATCTGCTCCTCAAAGGCGAGTCGCGGGAGATCAAAGCAGGCACATTGCTGCAGGAAAGCAGTAACCAAGGCAGCACAGGATGTTCTGTCTTGACACACATGGAGGCCATTGTCCTAAGCACACCAACCCCTCCTTATGCATGTATCTCCTCCAAAGCAGATGCATTCGAGCAGTAGGGCTCCAAAAGGGACCATTGCCCAGTTATTGCATCTGTTTCCTTGCGTTGCGTGCACATTCTCTTGCAGATGATCTGAGGCTGTTGTCGGGCAGATGGCAGAGATTGTGTAGCAACCTTTCGTTTGCCAGATGAATTGACAAATTTGTGCAAAGGTTGCACTCTTGAGTCGGCAGATCTCCGTAATAGCTGACACCGACACATAGCAGGGAGCGAAACAGAGATCAGAGATGGTAGGGGAAAGATAGAGATGTGGCGATGTAGTTTATTGGACTAAGCAGTGTTTGGCTTCACACTGTGTTTCATTTTCGAGTAATGGCTGCTGAGATGAAGTCGAAGAGCAAAGGTATAGCTGGTAATATTGCAAAAGGTTTTTGTGTTTACTCTGGAGAAATCCATTCCTAATGAACAACCACGAAGCTCACACAAGGCTCATTGGCTGCTTTCAAGTACATCGAAATGAAGCCGGCTTCACAAAGATTTCTCTTTTGTTTCCACCTTATCAGCCCGACCCCACAGTGGCGTGAGCGTGACTCTGAAAAGGGTTAGAGCTGACGGCGCTGGCACCCAGTGCCATCTGGCCTGTCTCCACAAGGGCGATACAGAAATCAGTGAATGACAGCGTGTGAACAGCCTCTGGTGGATTTAGAGGGATTGCGCATCGACAATAGGCCGCCGCAGACACAGGACATCTAATCAGGCCAGGCTCACCGTGAGTTTGTTTTTACACAAGGAGAGAATAATGTGAGGAGGGCACTTAAGGACATTCTGTTCCCAGTTCTTTTACTTCAGTCTCCCACTCGCGAGGAGAAAAGCAATACGACTGAGGGGCAGAGTGGCTCAGCTGGAATTTCCGGCTAAGCAATCAGCTGTGTGATTAAAAAACATACACATCTTCACCGACTTGTAATCCAGGGCTTCCCGAAATGGAGCCCCAGGGGTCACAGATGGGGAGATCATCTCCACAAATCAGGCCGAATAGGTGAGCACGGACCTGGCTGATGACGCAGTGGACAGTGGTCACAACAGGCGGGAAAAGGTTAAATCACAACCAGCAGACGAACCAGCAGGCCATAACTGGGGGTGATAAGGAGATCAGAAGAATAGCGGAGGGAAGACTTGGGTTCAGACACTGCTGGTGAGTTTGGACTGATGAGGAGCAGAAGAGCCTGCAGCTGCAGTGAGGAACCAGAGTGTATTACCAAACAGAGGAGGATCCAGACACACAACTCAGGGGCGAGACGATGGGAGAGTCAAAGTTCTAGCAGACAAGGGGGAAAGGGGGGGGTAGAATAGTAATCCCAACTTCTCTACTGTATTCCGCAAAAGATAGTCACACACAAAAAAAACATAATCCTCTGGAGAGGAGTTATCAGTTAACGACGTTCATTAAAAGCTGCATTATCCTTTCAAATAGAAGAAGGAAATATTCGGCCTCCTGCCTTCTACATGTATGATTTGCAAAATGTAGATGATAATGGGCGCAGAGCTGGATATCATTTCCCTCGTGATGCTTAAAATTCTAATTTGCGAGCAATGAGGCGACGGCCCCAGACAAATCAGGTCTGGAAGCCCACTGGATTCACGAGGAGTGAGATTTCAGGCGAAATTTTGTCTGCAAAAAAAAAAAAAGGGAAAGAGACATTGGCTACGGATTTCATGGACCACAAGCAGCTACGAAATATTCAAAATCATCTTTTCATTTGTGCTGTTTCCCTCAGGGTTCGCCACAGCCAATCATCTGCCTCTGTATAACCCCCCCATCTGCATCCCCTTTTCCAACACCAACTAATTTCATTAGTCTTCAAATCTCCTCTCTGGTCTTCCTCTCGTCCTCCTGCAGCTTCAAACTCTGCATCCCTCTACCCTCCCGGATCTTCACCATCCCTCCTCCGTCCATGTCCAAACCATCTCAGTCTGACTTGATCTCCAGAACACCTAACATGTGCTGTCCCTCAGCATCTTCACCTCTGCTGCCTCCCGCTCTGCTTCCCGTGTTTTCCTCGATGCCACTTTCTCTAAGCAAGAAAATTGACAATTTTGTCGCAAGGAAATAATAAAGTTGTTAAAATTATGTTTTTTTTTAAATTTTATTTTCAGGAGTCTTCCGGGTATTTTATTTTGAAAAATCGCCACTTCCGCTCTCAACTCATTCCTGCGATTGACTCCGTCATATTTATTTTTTGTCAATAAGGCGGCGAACCCCCGCTGAAATGGCCCTCGAACAAGTGTCACCGGTTAGCTTATTTGTAAAAGGGGATAAAGAGACGACGATGAGACACCAGAGGGGTCCTAGAAAGCCTGGGGGGAAAAAAAACGCTTTATTTAAAAGAAAATACCAAGAATCCCTACTAAAAACTACGGGTTCATCGCAACAGGTGATTCCCCCGCTAAGTGTCTTACGCGGGATCCGACTAAATAATGAAACCGTGAAACCCCTTAAAACTGCTTCGCCACGTAGAGAACAAGCACACTGCTTTTAAAGTCAAGACTTCTGATTTATTTTGAAAGACAATAAAAACGTGAACATGGGGGGCAATAACAATTACAGAAAGTCAAGAATAAGACTACCGTTGCTTCTCTGCAGGCGTCGACGTCTACCATCAACCCCTCGATGGGTCCGTCTAGTTGCAGGGAAACCAGCTCAGACCTCCCATCGATTCTGGGTTATGGTGAGTGGATGTTGGTGTGGTAATCGTTTAATAGTTGTTAATGTTAAATAATGTAGAGTGAGGTGGTTAAATTTATAATCCCCCTTTCTTTAATTACACCATTTTTGTACTCGAGAAAAAAAAGGAAATTGTGAAACTCTGCAAGTAAGAAAAATACATATTCAAAAAGATTAATGAGTTTGCGATGAACAACAAATACATACTTTGGTTATAGCTATAGTTCACAAGGAGGGAGAACATCAATTTTATTCCAAGGTTGGACTGACAGAGAAAATACAATTAAGAATCATTTAGGCCTAATTTTTCATCGTTTCAGTCACTGAAGTTTTGTTGGATGTAAAAGTGCTGGACGCAGCACTGAGAAACTCTTAGAGTCTAAGAAATACTTAAAGATATTCTGGGTTGCATTTCTTGGATGGCTAGAGGACATTTAACTGCAGAGAGTTGTGGCCACATTTTAGTTTTGCCTGGGTGTTTTTGTTTTGTTTTGTTTGTTTTTTGTTGCTCTGTAATCAGAGCAGGCAACAAAAAGTAAAGGATTAGGTGACCTGCTGTGGCGACCCCTGAAGGGAACAGCCAGGGGGAAGAGAAGCAGACCTTTTTACCGCAGTGATGTCGCTCGATCATCTCTCGGTACCAAAACAAACAAATCTTTTCGCTCCTTTAGCATTTAAACTGACTTGGCCTCTGTCAGTGTTTCTGCCTTTCCATTACTGTTTCAGTGCCGCATACTGTCTCCGGTTTGAGGAGTCCTATTCTGTGGCGAGTACAGCCGATGGCCTTAACTCCCCTCTATTTTACTTTGCAATCTCATTTTCCCCTCGCCTCCCGCTGGAACAGTTTGATCTGAATGCAGAACCGAAGCTTTCTCAGTCTCAGCCTAACTGCAGGCCATCTTTTAGATCAAGGCCTTTTGCTTTTTCATCTTTAGACAAGGCTTCTTGACTGAATGGTGCTTGGAGCTGCCCCCACTCTTCCCCCCACTGGTTTCACCCGGCACATCATCAACAGATAATGAAAAGGAAAAGGAGCAAGAAATACTGACGAGTGAAAGACAGAGACTGGATGGAGGTCCCGGCAGAGGCCAGCACACTCATTTGTTCCACGCTGATGAGTCACAGAAAAGATTTGAGAGCTATCCCTGTATCAAAACTTTGCAGAACTGCGCAGTCACCTGTGAGACTGTGCTGCATGGAGAGCATCCGCATTCCCATCATTTTCTGTGAATAAATTCATGAGTCATTAACTTCTTGAAACATAAATAGTTTTTTCTTGATCCCAGGTGTTAAGAACGTGGTCTTGAAGTTTGAGCACAAGGAATAATAACAAGGCACAATGTCCCTCACATTTTCCTCCAGTGGTTTTGAATAACAAGCATAAAATCCAACATCTAAATGATGATCATTCTTCACCCTGGCACAGAGGGTGCAATATCTGAGCAATAAACTTACCAAGTCAGATCTTATTGAAGTGGCACTGATTCACAGCACAGTTTTGTTTTGACACTTTACATGTGAGACCGGTCTGGACCACACTGCCGTTGGCCACACGGCAGAAACCATGGACGGATCCCAGCTCAATGTGGGGTGGCCTTCTGCCTCGACCGATTGGGGTTGAAAGAGTGAGCGAGGGAGTGATCGAGTCAAAGTCAGCGTTATTGTCAATCCTGCCATATATTTCCCACATAGACAGGATTGACATAGCATTTCTTTAAGACCCACGGTGCAAGTACAAAAATTATAAATATCACAGACAACAGCAAGTTAAGATGAGACAGCAAGGCTATGGCGAAGTCCAAAAAAAGCTAAGGTGCAAGTTCCTCTTAAAGTGACAGTAGTAAAAAAGTGCTGGTGCAAGGAGGGGGGGCATGAGCTGACAGTTGAAATGGGTGGGGGAAATGATAAAAGTGCATCATGAGATATCTAGGGGCTGCGCGAGCCGAGCCCTAACTATAATGGCGAATTTCCCGAATTTCCCCTATGGGGATCAATAAAGTATTATCTTATAAGCGCTCAGAAAAATGTCTTTAAATTTTTTTCCAGCTGTTGTCCTTCTTCAAATGTCTTTGTCTGACATTTAATGCCAGTCTATGTAAATTGCTACATTTGGCTTGGTGCAAAAAAATAAAATATAAAATAAAATAAAGAAAAACAAATGCATCATACTGTATGTTTTATGTATACCACAGATAATGCTTTTATCATGTTGCATTCGGGTTTTTTTTCTCAGTCAAAAGAGTTGCTGTATAATCATCGCATACCCTGTATTGAATATTTTGCTGAGAGAAGTTCATCAGCAGACATTCTCTCAAAGTCTGCTTCCTTTTGAAGTGAGTTTTTCTTTTTGTCCGAGACAGTTTAAAAGTTGTGGAACCGTGGAACCTGTTGTGCGGGATGAAAACTGAAGTTCTTTTGAGGTAAGAGACCTCTTGCTAGTCGCAGTCCAAAATGTGAAATGGAAAATATTTGCATGTTCAGGTATTCGGTGCGGGAGAGAGAGTATATGGTTTTATCAATGCTTCTAAGTAGTCAAAAAAAAACCATGATTAGATCACAAACCTTAACGTCTTGTGCTAGTGTGGTGTGGACAATAGAATTAAAATATATAAATTAATATTCCATCAAAGCTCCTTTTACAGCACAAGGTAGAATGCACTCGTGTTTGCTGCTCTGCCGAAAGGCAGATGATGACTAACAGGATGATTGAAATATGTAAGTCCTACACCTCACGCCTAAAAATAGATAAACTTAGCTCACCGAAGTCTCATTAAGCTGCTTGCCTTAGTTAAGCATATTGCAGAGAGCAACAAACACTCATCCGCTTTCATCTTATTTGGCTTGCACACTCTTTAAAGTGTCCCCTGGTGCCTTTTCAGTTGATATTTTGCAAACACGTATCAAGAAGATATGAAACTTTAGACATAAATTCAGTATTGTCTTTATTGTAAAAACATTTGGAAACAGACCTGGGAGGAAGCGGGCTCTAAACACTGGTGGGGTGTTGAGCATTCGCTGTAGTTCAGAACATCTGTTATTTGTCAAAAGCACCACCCATAAGGGTCAAGAGGAATTTTTCAGATTATGCAGAATGCTGCCTTTTAAACACCAGCCACTGGTTGAACTTGTTTTCTAAAATAAATGCTGGCCCTGAAAACAGTTTGGATATAAACCGTCAACTCTAAATGTACAAAAAAATAAGAGTGTGGTTTTGAAGTGTGGTGATCAACAGATAAAATGGAAGCAAGCAAGAGGACTGTGTCCATCTAGTGTTCAGACATGGTAAGTGAAAGACCCTTCGAGGAAATCAAAGTGAACCACTCAGTATTTAGTGCACATATGGGACCACAGATTGTTCTGAAGCTTGTTATGACTTCATTCCACTAAAGCTCTGCAAGCTTAGCAGACTCAAAACAAACACATCGTTCTTGCAAGCGAGCTCGGTTTCAACCATTTTATTTGGCATAATTTAAAATCATCTCACTGTTAGTTCATTTATACAAATATGCTTTTGTTATATATAAAACAATTACAAACAGATTTCTACAAATCAAGTTCCCAGTGTAAAAGCGTAGTACCACGCAAAAGGCAGCATACAGCTCTGGGACACAGACACAGAGAGCCCACAGTTGTATGTTCCACTTCAATAGCATTATCTGAGTGAACTAAGGACATGGCAAGGAAAAAACAAAACAAAACAGAAGCTCACCACAGTTGACAGCCTGTCGTGCTGTGCACTTACATTCAACCCTCGATACATCATCTGGGAAATTTTCACACTTTTCGCAGATCTCAAACCACATTATTGTTATCACATAAAACCTTCCACTCGTAGAACTTAAGGTTATTCTGGACTTCACACAGGTGATTCACGTCCCACTTTAATGCGCAATGACTATCATAAAAGGGTTGAAAGCACAAACAAGCAACCGGTAATCACTAGAAAAATATTTTATAAAATGTGTACAATTCCTCAAGACTTGACAAGGCACCTTTCCGTCAATGCTGATCTTGCTGAGTGCGCGTGCAAGTTGTGCTAAAGCCTTACCCTCACTACACCATGCAATGAAGTGCTGTAAACCACAGTCTGAACTGTGGGCCGCGAGCGCTTCTGCATAAATGCACAAACTGGCTGAGTAAGGCGTGAGTTTAGCACCTATCTCTCTACAGAGTGTGTGCTTACTGGCAGCGACTAAGGCAGGAAAACAAAACAAAAAAACATACTTGACACCCAGAGGTGCTCCAACCTGCATTCAAAAGTTCTCGTGGCATTACACGGAGGACCTTTCGGAGCACAGCTATGGTCTTTGGTTCGGATAAGGCACCTGACCAAGTTTAAGGCTCCTTTCATTTTGTAAAATAACTGCTGTTGTATGATAAAGAATTACAGGGCAGTTATGTCACTCGTTCTGCAAGGATGAAAAGATATTCAATTAAATCAAACAATATAGTAAAAGAAAATATATAGCCTAGCAAAAGCCAGTAAAAACATTTCTGGTATTCTAAGATATACTGGTCAATTACGCAGTGGTCATAGTCTGTTGACCTTAAATGTAAGGTAGTAATGAAATAAGGTTGCTATTGAGTTCTGGTTTAACAAATGAGTATAAACTACAACACAAACATCTTACTGATCAAATAAACACAGGCTAGTACAAAAAATATATTCCACTTTGGCCATAACCGCACTTGTACGTTAAAAACATTTGAGGATTAAATTTACAGAGTAAATTCAACACAATTAGACCGTACAGTCTGTCAGTCCACCTGTCAAAAGTCATTTTAGGCATGGTTTTAATTGTAGAAAGGCTGCACAACCTGATTTTCTGACTGTGAGCTTGAGAAATCAAGTACCAGTG
The DNA here is from genome assembly GCA_901007705.1 of Fistularia tabacaria. Lineage (NCBI taxonomy): Eukaryota > Metazoa > Chordata > Actinopteri > Syngnathiformes > Fistulariidae > Fistularia > Fistularia tabacaria. The sequence goes on from CAAKHD010012390.1 coordinate 292,764, forward strand.
TGGTTTTTAATTAGAAAGATACCTCATGACACCCGCTACTCTTCTACTCAAGAGAGCAAGCGGTTGGCTGCTTTTAGCTGGCCCAACTATTCTTCAACGACCCTCTGGCTCTTCTATGCACGGCCATGAAGAACAGTGGCAGGTTTGGAGGGACAGCCTGACAGGCAGCTCTAACACACCCATCTGGGCACCAGGAGGCCAAAGCACTTGCGTTTCAACCCTAAATTGTATGTACTGGTTTAAGGGGCCCGTCGCTGGTCAAGGAGCCGTTGCACCTTTTCAGCAACTGCTGCTTTCAGCAAGCTGCTTTAAAATGCAACTTGCTCACCCTCTAATTTATTGTGAATTTCCTCTTAGTAAGTATCATCATGTTGAAGTTGCTTGAGACCCATGAGATGCAACCTAGGTGAGAAGTGTGAGGTAGTAATTATTTCTCCACCTAACCAATGGTAGATCTCCTCTCTCCAGTCAAACAGGGCAGCTTGCTTTGTTGGTTTAGATGGTATTATGGCTTATGATAACCACGATCAGCATTTTTTTTAAAAAGGCAAAGCAGAGAAGCTATAAATCTAGAAAAGATGTGAAATTGGAAGAATGTGTAAATATCAAAAAAGTTAAAATGTAAGAAAAATAGCGAGATCCGATGTGTTTGCCCTCATTCTGACATAGTCACTTTGGTGATGATGGCAACGGCGTGAAGTCCTCCAGGAGATGAAAAAGGAGGGGAAGAATCACCGAAGAGCTGGAACAAGAAGTCTAAACTGCTGGAGGTGGTACGGAGGCAGACAGCTAATGATCTTCGTTCCTTCCTTTGCAACCGTGGATCTCCATCATCCCTCTCCACAGTCCAACCATGGGAACCATTTATTACAAAAGCACACATTTCTTGGTGTTCTTTTTCGTAACTGGATACAACACTGCTCTCACGGCCTCAGCGAAGACCTCCCTAACACCTTCCTGAAGCAGAGCAGAACACTCCATGTATTTAACAGCTCCAATTTGTTTGGCAAGGGCATTTCCTTGCTGTTGGGTCGTTGGAGCCAAACCTTGCTCCTTCAGCTTCTTCACTGTTTCAGCGTCACCCCTCAGGTCTCTCTTGGTGCCGACCAGCAGGATGGGCACATTGGGGCAATGGTGAGACACCTCGGGATGCCACTTGTGTCGGACATTGGCGTGGGAGGAGGGGCTACCAATGGAAAAGCAGATGATGAAGACATTGGTCTGGGGGTAAGACAGGGTGCGCAGGCGGTCGTACTCTTCTTGGCCAGCTGTGTCCCACAAGTTGAGGCTGACAGTGCGACCATCCACACTCATCTGGGCACTGTAATTGTCAAACACTGTGGGGATGTATTCTTCAGGGAATGCATTGGTGGTGTAAGATATGAGAAGGCAGGTTTTTCCCACCGCCCCATCACCCACTACCACACACTTTATGGTCTGCATCCTACCTACGACCACTAGGGCTGCAGCACCTGGAGACACAAAAGGATACCTGGGGTCACTACCGATCGCAAAAAGCTACACCCTGAGATGCTAAAGTAGGTTTCGAATGATACGCGACGTTATTCTACTTCGAACGACACGCGTTAAAGTTCCAGAGTTAACTTCATGCTTTGCATCCAGTTAGCAGACGAGCTAGCCGCCGCCAGCTTTAACGCATCGTCGTATAAACTTCACATTGCTTTTCTTCTGTTTCAGCAGGCGCCTTCTAAGCAGGTTTTGAAAATATCCGCATACCGGGGGTGGACGAGAGGGGGATGAGTCAAACGAGCATGTAAATGTAATTTAGCGCGGTTTATTACCTTTCACTGATCACAAACTAGGCGTTCCCCACTGGCTACCAGCAGGCTAAGGAACTAGCGCGTTTTAGCTAACAAGCTATCTAGTTAGCAAACAAGTTTAAAATACATTTTCAAGCCACTTCTCAAAGATGTCGGGTCCTGACCTGACGACTTCCGATCACATATTAAATAACCTACACCACATTCTACTATACGTGAAGTTGTAATTTACTGTGGCAATTAAATTTAAGGGGTTTTGTGACTTACCGCCACTTGGCTTGCGAGCTCTTTTTGCCTGGTATCGTCAATCACAGCCGTATCCGGGGAGCTGTCCATTACGTACGTTTCACGCTAGGAAGCAGTGCACGACGGTAGTTGTAGTTTATTTGGGGGTTTGTTGACACTGTGGCACTAGATGGCGACGTTGAGTTATGCAAAATTCTGTGAAAGTTAAACTTCACCCCGAGTGGTAGTTACCGCTTCAACGCCATACGATTTAAGTGAGTGAAATTACATTAAGAAAAAAAACAAAAACATATCACTTGCATGAAAAGATAACGCATAGACAAGTATGGTGTGGCGCAAGAATTTTCTACAAGTATAAAATGTCAAAGCATTGTTGGGATGATTCTGGAAAACTTACTAGTAAGTTTGCTAGTGTAGCCAAATGAATTACATAGTTGTCAAATATTATTACAATGACCTAAAATCCGTTCTCAAGTTCTTCAGTGTATTATCTTCGATGTCTCTTTCCGCACTATGTCAACTGAGAGATGTAAAGTGGTGTGTGGTTTGTATGCTTTTATTAGCATTCACGTCTTTCAAAAGTGCAGCAATTATGAACGACATATTTTTACAACCGGTGGATCCGATGACCCCTAAAATTGACACTGACTATTCGTCACGCGCACTCATACATATATATACAGCAATTTGTTTCCTTGACCGAATTCCACTTGACATTTCAGTGGAAGGGAGGGCTGTTTGAGAAGTTAATCAGAGTGGATGCACCTTGACCTTGATCTACCTTTACACTTTCTCTTGAGTTTTCGGTCCCCTAGGTACAGTCTTCTTTTTTTTTTTCGGGCGGACAGATACAAAACTAATCCTGCCATCTGTTTTTTTGACCACAGTCTATTTTTGCCTGGCCTTTGTGCTAGTCACTCACCTTCAGACAAGTCATTTTGACGTAAGCAATGCTTTCAGATTCACAAAGACTAAGTGAAAGCGTTTAAAAGAAGGATCACTTGAGACCATTCATATCTAAACCCCTGGAGAGCTGTTGATGTCACCACTATACACTTCACATGTTCAGGCCAGTGCTGACCTGAACAACAGCCAGACACACAAAAACACAAAGAGGCACCGGTTTATTGCCTTTCCCAAGAGGGCTTTGGCGTCACTGTGGTCTATAAAGAGAATATTCCCACTGGGACCCTACAACCAAAGTCTGCCTCCACCCCAACCCTTGCACCCTATTTTTCTGCCAGGAGATTCCCCGGGATGTCTGTGGTATTTCCATGACAACAGCCACTGACAGAATTGGGAGCACTATGTCAAAAGACCAAGTAGGGGTGAAGGAAGAGAGGTGTGATGAAGAAAATCAGGTTGAGTGGAAAGAGACAAATATCAACGGCTTCCTTGAATTGAAAACGTGAAAACTGTGGCAAGATCAGAAACATCGAGTTGAAAGAGGAGCACCATTATCAGCAAGACACCATCGATGTTCATTTCACCACCTTTATTCTTCTCTCCTTATTTATAAATCCAAATTACATGGTGGACGCTATTCAATAAAGTTATAGAATCTGTTTATATGAAACAAAATTACAGTAAATATCTCCTTGTGGCCCCCTGCTTCAGTTTTAAAAGTGCATCAGAGAAAGCAGGCTCTTTAACAAGAGGAGACACAGTTCATCATTGTACCAATGTGAGAGTGTAAAGACAGCGTGAGAGAACAATGGTCCCTCAGCAGAAGGGTCACAGTTTTCACTATCTTGAAATTAAATGCCAGTGAAAGAAACTGTCTTCCCAGATAGATCTGACTTGGCATTCAATAGGCCACATGTACTTGGACACCAATGACGTGTTTACTTGGTCTATGTGTGCACAGTGCTTATTGAAGTATCCTGTTGCCGGCAAAGGATACAAATGCATGTAAAAAGAGGTAGGATTTGAAAGATCTGCTGTTGCATGAAACACGAGATATGTACTTGATGTAGCTCCCTCATATATTAAGAATCTAAGCACCTACATACACATTCTATGGAAGTGGAATTCATGGAGACCAGAACAGAAGCATGATGATGCTCAAACTGCAGCTCTGTAAATATTTGTCTGTTATCTGTGAGGTTGTGAAAAGCTTGTACTTGTCGTACAAGCGCAGTTGTACTATCACCTCCACAATGGTTGAGCTGCTGTCGGTCGGGGCACTTTGGGACCAGGTATCCGTGAAGCTGTGGGAATTTTAGAACTAGTAGGGGAGCCGTTTGTGCTTGTTGTCTTGGCAGTTTTATTCCTGGCTGCAGATATGACAGCTGTGCGTATTGTTTTGGCTGTGGCCGAGGATGGGCTGTCGGAGGAGCGGGGCTGCGAAGGATTCTGAGCCTCGGAGTTCGGGGCAACTCGTTTTGACACACGGAGAGGGCTTCCTCTGACGAATGCTGGATGCTGGGTGATACCTGAGGCTTTTTCGGGCACAGATCTGTCTGAGATCCGACGCGTCAGGCTCGACTTCCCGTGCATCGCTTGCTCGCTTGCAGTCTGTGTCCTCTCACGTGTGCTGTTACTTCTTCTAATATCTACTTGTGGCGCAGCAGGCTGTGAGACGGGAGAGTTTCGCATGGATGTGCTGCGAACGGCCGAGAGGCGGCTCGCGGCGTTTGGGTTTGGTGGCGTGGACAGATTTGATTGCTCTGTTTTGGAGCGCACTCTGGGTATGCCAGTGCTATTTGATGGTCCTACACGAGACACGAGTCCTCTCTTGGCTCCTATTCCACTACGGACTGGAACCTTCATGCTTCGAGCTTCATCTTTTGATGACGGAGACCCTGGAGTTGTGGCCGCTCGAAGGTCAACCTCCCTCTCTTTCCTCCACTTGGAGCAAAGGCTTGGAGCAGGTCGAGGGAGTGGCGATGTTGGAGGTGACAGAGTGTCGTAAGATCGAAGGCCTTTCACCAGAGTGTGGCACTCGAGTGTTTCAACAACACGGGAGTATGACCTTGCTATCTCCCTCTCAGGACTTGGCAAGTCAGCGTACTCCTCTGGCTGGGACTGGCTGAACTCGGGTAGACTGGAAGGCATCCAGCTCTCCTCTAAAGGTGCGGACAATCCTTCTGTGTCTGTCTGCTTTGTAAGACCTTCCTCTGGTAAAGGCATCACAGCACTCGGTGCTTGGCAAGGTGTGCCACTGTTCCGTGGCTTCAACTCTACATGAACCGGAGCGTTGACCTGTGGTTTTCTCTCTGATCTCTGATAACCGCTGCCACTATGAGTCAGTATTCCACTTTTATGACCAGACGGAGGCGCTTGTTCATCATCTCCACAGCTACTGGATTTATAATTCTGAAGGGTATGGTTGCTGTATGCTAGCGGCAGGCCAAAAGTACGTCGCTGAGTGGAGGTATGCTCCTTCACACACAGAGCAGGTGCAACTGTGTGGACGTCGGGTAAAGATTCTGGCTTCATTGAAGCCGTGTGTTCTTGAGACATGTTGATATCTTTTTGAAGTCCGTGAGTTTCTGTCGCATTCAGTTGATTTTGCAACACATAAGAAATTCTGTCAGGTCCATACTGCTTGATTGTGAAACCGTGTCCATTTTGTGAATGACTAAATGAAGCGATGTGCGAATCCTGAATGGCTCTCATAGTCTGATTAGTTACTTGGCATTGGCCCGGCTCAGCTCCTTTATCTCCATGCAGAACATTTCCTTGGTCAACAGAGGAACACGTGTCATCAGTCTCTGGAGAGCTACAGAGCACAGCGGAGGTCTCATGGTCAGATGAGCTGTTAGAATGACAACCGGTTGATGTTGGGCTGCTTCCCAGCTCAGGGAAGCTTTTCAGCATTGATGAGTGGTGGAGAGGGGTTTCGCTCTGGACGTGGTGGCCGTATCTGCGTGACTCGGAACTTCTCAAACTACGGCGATTCCAAGTGTAGCTCAAGTTCTTCTCCAGAATTTTCTCCAGCTCATCTTGGTTTTCCTGACTTTGAGGCTCTCGGGCCAGGCTGAGGTCCAGCCCGGTACAAACAGCCAAAGAGCGACGCTTGTCGCCCATCACTTGCTGACGCTCCAGACGTTTCTGCTCCTTCCGCTCACGCTCTGCATTTTCCTGCAACGAGGAGGCGATTCAGTGTCGTTACTACTTGGTCCTTCAAAAATGTGTCTGGAACATTTGAATTAATTTTTGGCTCTAACCTGGACAGCCTTTTGGAAGCGATGGCAAAATGAATGGAAGATCCTACAAGCTTCCTCTAACTTGAAGGTACTGTCGTCCTCACAAAAAAACTCCACCAAAGCCTGACTTGACATACTCATACCCTCTACTTCATCTTCTGCCTCCTTAAGCCGCTCCTCAGTCACCTGCTTGCAGGTACAAAGACACATGTCACAGTTCATTAGCAAGCAATTCATCCACATCGTGCTATCCATCAAATATTTGCACTATTAAAATAAAATAAACATACACTTGGTACGTACATTTAAAAGTAAATATTGGCAGACTGGATGTAATTTAAGGAATTATGCAGTATCCTTCATACCTCCAGGAAAGTCTGTGTATGCTGCAGAATCTCAGACTCAGTCTGGATGTTTGCCTTCAACGCAGACACCCTACTTTTAAGCTTGGATAGGTCTTCCAGTACAGACTCCTCACACAACCTGAAGGGAAGTAGAGCATTGAAAAGTGGATATGTAGTTTCTAATTGGCACAGTGGTGAAGTAATATAGCAGTGATACCAGAAATGAACCCATGCAGAAATGTTGAAGTGACATAGTGTCAACTATCATTACACAGGGAATTACTAAATAGTAATTATATTTATTGAGGTTGATAGCAAAATTTGAATTTATGGTTTACTGTAATTTAATCAGCATAAATCTTGACATGAGACCTCATGAGTTTCCTTAAAATTCCTCTCATGAATGTAAGTCTATGGCAGTATAGTGTCTTCAATTTCACTGCACAATTCTTTTAGTGATAACCCTGTCTGTGCATCAGTGAGCCCTAGTGGCAGCGACATCTCAAGCAAGCAAAGCCAAGAAATCCCTTCCGGGATTACAAATTTAAAAGAAATATTTTCATATTACATTTTTCACCTTCACTAAACACGTGATCCTTGCTTTGTCAGCCTGCTAGGAGTGAGACACTGTAAGCCACCTTGTTCTTAATCACAGACGCTTTTGCATTTTGGTCAAGTGGCCTTTTGGGGTACATTGAGCTTGAATATTCCCTGAGACTGAATTGCCATCTGATATGATGGGGACCAGCTTTTGCAGAGGAACTGACCTAGAGGCGGAGCCAACATGGCCTAGTTGGCTTGGAAATGACAGTAAACTCTGGTCTTTTTTCACAGCTTCCTGCGGAGACAAACACAAATGATTATCTAGCTATTGTTCGGACGGATGGAATATGTCATTTTCAAATGTGCACTGTCGAGCAGCCTGGAAGTTTGAGCAGCAAGATAATTAGGACAATTGTTTCTTGCATTTACCGTAAAATGTGTCAAGCCAGTGACAATATCTTGTTGATGTAAAGGGTAATGAATACCGACTGCGGCCTCAAAAATTGTTTAAAATGGTAATAATGATAATATTTACATTGGTTCATGGCCCATTGTATCACTATTAAGTTTATTTTTCATTCGTAACTTCTCTTTCCATCATGTTTCTGAATTTCAGATCTTACCATAGCGACGAAATGCAGCAGATTCATGCCCGGTTTATTGGCTTTGGTGTCGGCCAATTTCAGCAGTGATGAAATTCGAAAACCGGCTGCATTGCCCGCATACCCGCCCTGAGAAATCACATACAGAGGTCAGAACCACACATTTACAAACAAGCTCACACATACAAAAACACACACAACTCCCAACATCTGGTTTATTGTACAAATTAAATCGGTCCATTTTCTTTTGTTGGACTAAATAAAAGAAAAAGTAAACACTCACAGCATTCATGTAGTTGCCAGCTTTCAGCACCAAGCGTAGGATGGAGTGCAGTTCGGGGCAGCTCAGCAGCTCTACCGAAGACAAAAAGGTTTAAGAATCACAAACGCTACTTCAAATAGGCTGATAATGAATCAAAAAGGTCTGTAACTTTAGACTACGGCTGTCAATGTCAACATGATAATCTCAGACTAAGTGGATTTGTTATAATGCACCGGGTTTTAAGATATTCAGTCTATTTCTATATGCGTATTGTATGCACATGAATAATTATAATAATGTAACATGTGTTTGCGCCACTCACTGAACTAAAGATTACACCTTTGTATTTTTGTAATGCATTTCTATGTAGTTTATTGCCTGTTGATGAAAAACTGGTGAAAATACTTTTCGAGGAAATATAAAATTACTGAAGAGTAAACATGATTAATGATTAATTAATTGTGAATAATGATTGGAAAATAATAGATTAATCAGGCATGAGAGAATCAAGGGGGCAAAAACTGACAGATAGCTCTTGCGCTGTGGAGTACATCTCTGTCTGCAGTTACTTTACCTCTGGCTGCCTCTCTCAAACATCTGGCTGCCACACACAGAGAGGTCACGGCGGGGTCAAACTCTTGCTGCAGTATCATGGCGTCCAAACGTTGACGAAAGCTAACGTAAGAGGGAAGGAGAAGGACGGCGAGGTCAGGGGGACAATGGTGAGAGATGACGGAGATTGAAAAAAAACACTTGTGACGGATCATCACTAAAAGAAACACGTGTCACCGCCGCAGCAGCGCAAGAGTCACAAGATAGAAAGATATGAAGACAAGAATATTGATATGGGACAACAAAAAATGTGTGCCGGAATAGATGGAGGCATGCTGGGTAATTTTATCCAATTGAGGGCGAAGGTGGAACCCACCTGGGGACTTCCACCAGCAGCAGCATAAAAAGATCAGGCTCTCCGAGCAGACCGCGGTCCCCGCTGAACCTCCTCAGGCGAGATTCCTGAGAGAGAACAGATGTTCGGAGAACGTCTTGAAAGTAATCTGGATTATTGAATCCACCATGCAGTTAACGGTCGCATCCAACATGTTTCACCACGGTTCTTGTCCGGAAACAGACCACATCATACAACATAGTGTAATGGCAAACTTTTGATCATCCTACACAGAGCCAGATGATCTAGAAGGGGAGGTTGGAAGAGGGGTATGCCGGTAAAGGCATTTTACCTCCTCGCTGTCAGGCAGCAATTTGCAGAGCTCTGTGAGCCTCTCCGCTCCGTAACGGTCCCCAGTGCCGTGCCTGATGTCCTCAACGATCTCCTTAGCAGGCCTGTGCAAAAGCAACCAAACAAACTGTTAAGTGTGTTATCATATTTAACATGCTACTTGTTTACCATGAGTGGTCCAGTAATCATTACCTCCCCCCCCACACACACACACTCACACAGCCCTCACCCCCTGAATGGGGAGGGCAGGTGGAGCAAGGTTCCCGGT
>CAAKHD010012390.1:306319-335162 GCA_901007705.1 Fistularia tabacaria
CTCACCTTGTTTTTTTTCCCTTTTCCCGCTGTGATTCACCGCTCTACTCCCCCCGCCACCGCTCTCTCTCTCTCTCACTCTCTCTCTCGCTCTCTCCCCCCCCTCTCTCTCTCTCTCTCTCTCTCTCTCTCTCTCTCTCTCTCTCTCTCTCTCTCTCTCTCTGTCACCGCAGGAAAAAAAAAAACTTCCACACGGCTTAAACCGGAACGCGCATGCGCGCTCTCGAACCCAGCGATATGGCTTTTCTTGTGTCCTCCCCGTTTTCCCATGGGTTTATTCAGGGGTTTTCAGGTGGGACTGAACTGGCTTAAGTCCGCTTTTTCCATATTGATATCCTTGAAACCCCATGCAATATTTTAAAAAAGGCCCAAAAAAAAGTTTTATGAAAATCTTTTTTGCCATGTTCCTCTCACTTCCCTGCAGACTTTTCTGACTCATTTTCTCTGTAATTCTTCCGATGCCCTAAAATATTTATTCCATGTCCATCTACTTCTGGGCACCTGATGTCAGCGGTCGTACATTAGACAGACAATACAACTCTCTATTTCAGACTAATCATCATATAGGCCTGGAATCTGATCTGTAATTGGTGCAGAAGGCCTTGATCAGGCTAAGACTCTTCTATTGAAAACCCGAGATGGGTATCAGATATGGGAAAACGACGTCCGCGTCGGCTCCCCGGACGGCGATCGGCACGTAAAGGGAGATAAAACGGTTGAAAATCAAGAGGCCAAAAGTCACCCCGCGGTGCTGAAATGGCTCAGGTGCTGGGACGCGAACCCACAACACTGACCTTTCATCCGAGGTGCTGGAGCGCTCCCGGCCCACGTCACCTGGTGCTCCCGGGGCCGGCTCAGGTAGCCCCTTTCACAGGCCACGCTGACAAGCGACTGTCATCGCCTCTTGGACTGCGGTAATTAGGGGTTATGACCCTGTAGATCTGGCTATTGTTGTGCCTGTGCAGCAGGGCATGTTATAGTGTACCCGTGCCAGAACAAACCTCTCACAGGAAACTTCATTCTCCATTCAGTCACTCACTTCTCAGAGTACAGTGCACCTCTCAGAATACTAGGAAATGCCACTGCTGAGAGATGGCTACTTTATAGTCCATAAAGGGACTGAACAACCCTCCACGATTTCACATAATCTGCAAGTATTCTTTGAACAAAGGCCTCGTGACACTGATTGATGAAAAGCTAGAAGTTAACTTGGCATCCTCGACGTGTTTCGCCGGACTTAAACTGCAAGAGGCGAAATGTCTGCGATGTGTTTACAGGCCCACTCCCAGCTTGTCCCCCCTTTGCATAACAGAGAGCTTCAGAGCCTGAGCTCCACGCAGCCAATTCTTCACTGAATGAATGTGCATGAGGGTGTTCATGTGTAAGATATTTGTGTCAACCAGTGTAGATGTAGGAGGGGATCCCTGGCATCGGACTGATAATTTGTGAGAAAAAAAAAAAAAATTGGGGGGGGGGATGTTGCGAACTTTAAATTGACGGGGAATATACCTGAGGATAGCTTGCCGGTCTCTCTCTTTGAGGGGGAAAAACACAGAGGGTCTCTGCTGCAGTAGCACATGAAGAAGATCTTCTCTGATCGGGAGGTCTCAGCCGTGCACCGAGCGTCAGCCCTTTATCGTTTCTTCTGCTTAATCTCTCTTTGAAGTTCCACAAGAGTTACATAAAGTATTAGTCCCCCCCCCCTCCTTTCCAAATGCTTAAACACTGATTATCGCGGGTGCTCACACACCCACCAACACACACACACACACACACACACACACACACACACACACACACACACACACACACACACACACACACACACACACACACACACACACACACACACGCATGGTCATACGCCCACACAGCAAAACAAAATTTACATTGGCTCAAATGATCTAATTCTTTACAGTAGAGATGAATAAGGATACGCAGATGTCGATGCGACTCATGCTTTTGCCTTAATTTCCCGGATTTCTAACCTAAAAGTGCTTGAAAAACCATCTCACGTGAGACAAAAGATAAAACTGTACAGCGCCGTAATGTTGTTCTGCCTCTGGCGACTCTGGCGGTTTTGGCCTTCTGGGTCTTGGCCGTGTCCACAAATGTGGAATAAATAGGTCAGTGTGACTGTGTGTCGACTCTGTGGGAGTCGAACATACTGTGTGTGTGTGTGTGTGTGTGTGTGTGTGTGTGGGTGTGTGTGGGTGGGTGTGTCTGTGTGTGTGTGTGTGTGTGTGTGTGTGTGTGTGTCTGTGTGTGTATGTGTGTGTGTGTGCGCGTGTGTGTGTGTGTGCGCCCCGCGCACATGAGCAAGTATGCAAACATACACACACCTGGCTCTGATCTCAGACTGTGACAGTAGGTCTGGGGAGGTAGTCCTAATCAAACCCAGGTTCCACAGATCTCCTCTGGTTTCCCAGCTGCACTTGGATCACGTGCAGTTATGGCCTGACAAGGATCTCTGGCTTTGGTCAGACCACCAGCCTGATAAGGAGAGACAAGAGGAGACAGACACACTTGGTCTATCCGAGTGTTTTTCCCCCCTTTTACTCAAATTCTTTCACACATAAACACTGACCCATGCTCACGCAAACCCATACAGCGCCACTCCGGAATATGAGAACTGACTCCCACACGGTTTTACATGATAATAAAAGACACAAGGGGAGACCTCCACACTCTGTTTGTGCTGCTACTTTGGGGGTTCACAGACAGGCCATTCAGAGATGATATAAACATTATGGAGTCACGGAGATGAAAGAGGAGATTCCGTGTTGATCTGGTTGAGAATGCAAAACATTTCAGCGAGACGCTTTCGCTTGTGCGTCTGGGTCTGAGATGACCTTGTTATTTCTCCTTTTCCCTCAAGCCTCCGACATTGACGTGGCAGATTGTCATCTCTGCCCACTGGAAACTGTACCGCTTGCAGCCTCTGCGCACAAGCTCAAAACGGAGAGAGCAGTTGACCGGTGCGGCTCAACCCCCGCTCCTTACGGTGCTTTCTTAAGTTCACAGCTGATGTGCTGCCATGTTTACCTAGCTGTCTTATGTCACAACATTTATGCCTCCATTTACGAGCGAGGGGACGTATGTCATGGTGAATTCTCCCAGTCGGCCGGGATGCTTGTGGTCAGTTGTCTTTTGGTTTGTGTGTCTTTGGGGAGGCGGTTGGGGGGTTAAATTAAACACAGCGGGGTGAAAGGGAGGCTGGGATACTTGTGGTCAGTTGCTCTTGGGGGTTGGGTAGACTCTGTTTGTCTTTGCACATCTGGCCACAAGAGCCACTTCCGAGTCCAATTAGGATTTCCTGAGACTCAATAAAGGGGATTATTGGCCTGCAGAAACACAAGCCCCGGCTCTCCCGCCCTCAGTCACCTTCCTGCCCTGACCGCTACGCTCCTATCAGCAGTTGCACTTCACTGAACCAGACGATGACATCGCGGCCCAGAGCACTCATCCCCTTCTTACTGTTTACACATTTTTAATTAATCAAATCTCCCAGCTTAGTCAGAAAAGTGAGGCGGAACAACTTTTTACAACCAGCTGACCGGTGAGAGACCCCCAATTGTCTGTATACCAGGCTGTGGTTGGGCGAAAAGCCTCAGGGCGGACGGCAGGGGGGCTGCGTTGCATTGATAGGGGGCCGGAGCAGCAGCTTGTGTGGCAAGAGTGATCACACAGTTAATATTCAAAGGGCCGGCAGTGTTGTAAAGAAGCCACTAAATAGGGGTCGACAAACCGTACAAACAAAGGCTCCTCTCTAAGTAGGCTGTGTATATGGCACAAGTGCAGTGAATGGCGTGCTTTGCCGGGGTGGTCATGTATGGAGTCTATAGTGAGTTATTAAAGCGGGGTGCGCTTTCTTTTCCTCCCCCAACCAACCGAACCCCAGCATACACCAACCGCGCAGCCTCTTTTTTTCAATCGTGTGACTTCAATGGGTTTGGAAAGAGGACCGAGTTTAAAGGCGCGAAGGGAGAGACATGTTTTCATCCCTTAGATCGCTGTTTGGAGTATTGATCGTCACATGTCCGTGCCACACGGCGAGGAGAGCATTGCGAATTCTCTTCTGCGTCGCCGCGCACACACTCATAGTTACTTCAACCATCTAAACCTAATTGTTCCCTCACGCTTCTCTGTGCCAACCAGTGATGTCACTCGCATTGGAACCGCGGGGGCCGTTGGCTCGGTGCCGAGAGGAGAGGAGGAGGAGAGGTGAGGAGAGAAGAAGAGAGGAGAGGAGACGGGGGTTTACCAGGAGTGGAGAGGTTAGAAAAGTAAGTAAATATCTGTGTGTGTGTGTGTGTGTGTGTGTGTGTGTGTGTGTGTGTGTGTGTGTGTGTGTGTGTGTGTGTGTGTTTTGGGGGGGGTTCCTCAAGGATAAATCAGTCCGTTCACTGCTGGACTGTCGGAGAATGCAGCCTCCTCCTTTCGGCTCCTTCGCCAGTATCCAGAGTATTTAAGGCTGAAAGCAAAACACCGGCGATGTCTGAGGGCCAAGGCGACGACTCCCTCCCAGATTAACCTTGCTGCTCCTTTCTTCCCATCACTTCCAGCGGCATTCACTGGGCCTGTGCTGAAACCTATTCAACAGTACCAAACTGTTGCATAACAATGTGGCCTGCCTTTTGCTGAAACACAGGGGCTGTTGGTAATACAAGGAACCCTCGGGCCCCCTAACCCAAGACCCACTGAATGTTGCGGAGGAGCCTCTGCTAGATGGAGCTGCTGTGTGAGAGACAAGAAGTAAGAAAGGATTATCAAAACGAGAGGAACAAATGAATGCTAAATACATCGTGTTGGAAAAATCAAAAGAAGTTAGACTGACACTAGCTTATATCTGTATATCTGAATTTTTCATTGCAAAACTACTGTGGGAAGATAGCTAGAGAAACAATGACGTCCATATTTTCCAGGACATTTTTTTTTAATATTGCTGGAAACTTTGTCAAAAGCTGATTTTATTTTATTTTTGGGGCACGAAAAGAAGGCAGTACAGTACATTTTTGTTCTCATAATCCGAGAGAACACCGTCAGCAATGAAATGAGCTATCAGCTTGAGAGACCGAGGCAATCTAAGTGGCAAAATAAAAAATTGAAATGTGCCACAATTGGTCAGTATTTCTCATTTGATATTCTTTACATTCACTAATAAAAAGTATAAATCACTGTAAGCAAGAAGCAGCTATATTGCACAGTGGTGCCCCTGCTAAGTTTCTGTTGTTGTGTTGTTTTCCTTTTTTAATGACAAAAAAGACAATAGATCTGAAGTAAAAGAACCACAGAATGAATTTGCTGGCAAAGACTCAGCTGACACCAGTGCCCCCCCCCCCAGGTGACGTGAAGCACAGCGGCGTCAACACTAGTTGTTCGACATTGGCTCCATTGTGTTTTTGGTCTCAAAGCCAGCGTTGAAGTGGGTCAGAAAACAGAAAGAAAATGACTTAATGAAGGTCAGAGAAACGGGAGGACAGCATGGGGTATGGGTTGGCCCACTGGAAATCATGTGCAACCCCCCTCTCTCCCTTCCTTCCTCCTCTCCCTGACATAAGGAGAGCTGGCATGTTTGGCAGAGGGAGAAGAAAAAGAAAAAAAAAAGGAAGGGACAAAAGGATGAGTGACAAATGCAGAGTTGGGATGGTCAGCTGAGTTATTTGGTCAAAACCCAGTAAAATGGAAGGACAGGCTGTTGCTAGGCTGTGCTGTGAGAAAGGGAGAGCACTCCGGCTGAGCTCATTGAAAAGAGCCAGGCCTCTATTTACTCACACTGTTACACCACTTACTAAGCACTGCAATAACCACCAATTAGTATTATTACCAGCAATTACTTCCTATCAGTCTCTCAAAGGCTTCATCAGCCACTCAACCTGTCGAGGGTCTCTTAATTACTTACCAAAGGAATGGAAAAGATGCTGAGTGCTCGTGCATTTGCAGAAAATAGTGGGCATCGAACAAAAATGCTGAAAAACGGTCAGTTTCCTGTATCTTGTAACTGGAAAACATAACAGGTGTGACAAGCTGCTCACTGAACATGAAATAGCACATTCGATTTGACCCTGCGCCCGCTGCCTGTCTGCGCCGTTGCACTAAATGAAAGTTGTATGTCTTGTAATTTCCACAAAAGAAACAACAGTGAAATGAGATGATGAAAATGTAGAGACTGCATTAAAACCACTGTACCGCAGTACTATTTTTGTTTTTTTATAAACTGATATGATATGCATAATTTAATTGTATTTCATTTCCTTAGCTCTTCATATGTATCCCGTCAAAGCCACATTTTTATAATTAATTAATTTATTTAAAAAAATTGTATATCAGTTTAAATTATTGGAAATAATTTCAAGCCATTTTGTCTTGATGCAGTTCAATAATAAAAAAAAAAAAACTTTGTACATAAATAAAGTACTGCCATTCTTACCCCCTCCTCACATTTACCACGGCTTCATCAGGTCTGGCAGGAAACAGACAAAAGAGATTTTCTTTTGGTGGCCTGAACATAAATCGGAGAAAGACGAGAGCGAGAGTAGACGGGACCCTGGAGAGGGAGACGGGGGAAAAAAAAAGAAAGCCATTAGGGTTTGTGTTGAATCCCTAGAGGCCAATGTCTTGTTTGAAGAGCCCTGAGGTTAAGGTCAAAGGTCGCAGGTTAGGCTGTGAGGTTATCAGCCAACGTTTGGGGTTAACTGTAGATGACCACTTATACGGTTAAATGGATTAACCAAGGTAGAGGTATTTAGGGGTTAAACCCGCGACACGATCCCGCATCCAGCCAGCGGACCCATGGATTCACACACACTTTTCTTTTTTGTACACAAACACTGCGTTTAACGGGATCCATAGACTGTAACTGTTGTTGCTTTGGGTGTGGTCAAATGTGGAACCGGGGTGTGAGAGGAAGTCGCCAGGGATCAGAGGTGTCGAACCTTATCCTGTTGTCACTGGTCACACCTGCCTGTTGTTCCCAGTGAGTGTTAAAAGTTAACACGTGTTTGTTTGCATATTTGACTCTGGTGAATTTCGACAGAATAAAAATTTTTCCCACAGTGGCCGCAGATAAACATGGGAAAAAAAAAAGGTCTGAGTTATTTCCAGGAGAGTAGATACTCCTACAACAGACACAATAATCCCTGGTAGGCGCGCACGCACACACACACACACACACACACACAAACAAACACACATTCTAGTGCACACGCACACAGACTCGCACTCACACAAACACATTCACACACTTGTGAATGATAATAGCAGGATTTTCATTTGACGCCCTCCTCATTTAGCAAGCCGGGGGGATGAACCGCGGCGCATTCTAAATGGTCTTCCAACTGTGACCTGAGCAAGAGGTGTGGAGAAGGAGGTGGGGTGGAGGACGTGCTCGTGAGGGGAGGCCCAGAAAAACCTTTGCAAGAGTTATGCCAGTCTGTGGTTCAGTCTTTTCGTGGTGACTTGGGGTTTTCAGTTTGATTATTTTTTAAACGAGTCGCACCGGCTGAATATGGCAATCATTACACATCAGTTGCAGATAAAACGCAGTCCCGTCTCTCGACTTCCGTTCAACCCAGGCTGATGTCAGTCGTCGACAGAGACCCGCAGAGAAGTCGCATGTGAGACGCAGCTGTCATGATGCCTCGCTTTGCTGGTGCCACGAACGCGCGTAAACAGAGCACGGCTGATTACTTCTATAGTTCTTCGTGACAATGCAAGCATCAAAGTAGGGAGGAGTGCCAATTTGTGGCACATCGGGGTTTGAGGGTTCTGGGGACTCAGATCTGAGTGGCGAACAGAGTCTGTATATGCAGGTCCTGAAATGAAAATTGATTTTTGAGGTAGCTTAAATCTTAAAGCAATTAATGTGACCCTTGGATTTCATTACTCTCGACAGACAACGTTATATTTCACTGATCATATTTCGGCTTTATCTGCATTTTCTGCAGATGCATAGATAAATACAGCATACCTCGAGGGATGAAAGGATTTCTAATGACATGTCTGAGATGTTGTCAATTCTCAGACTATTTCTCACCAGGTGTTGGATATGAGTAATAACAGGTGAGGGCCTCAAATTGTACAGTCATAGCGTTCTATGGTCGTAATGACAAAGTGCTCACATAAAAATAACAGATAAACTGAGGTTACTTCTTCCAGCTTTTTCGGGGGGGTGTCAGAAAAGTCCATAAGTGAAATAAGCATGGGACACTTTGTTGATTATTTTTTCCACGTTAACTGTTAACTTTTGATTGAAGTGAAATATAAAGCAGTTTCCTCAATTTTTACCTGCTAGTGTTCAGAAATCTCGTCCACGCCCTCTGCATTTGCAGACGGTTCTTAACAAGCTACTTTTGAAGTTTGGGCTTCATGCTTCCGCCCAAAGCTCTGCCAAGAGCTGGCTTTGACATATCGCATGCAAGTCTCGTCTGAATTGCAGGTTATGTCATAATATTTTTTTCCCAGAATGCAGCAGCATGCCCAATTATATATCTGCTTTCTGAATTCTGCGAAACTTGTTTAGTTGCAATCTAATTGCCAAGGAAAATTAAGATGAACTTATGATGATGTTGCATAAAAGAAGCAAATTACAATTGACTATCAAATAGTTTGACTGTGCCAAATGAAATTACCTTCAAGCCAACTGCTCGGTGACACGTTAGAGGGCTGTATGAGCAGTAACGTGTATAATTACCGGTATAATGATGCAACATAAAAGCTTAAATCTGATTCATCACACTTATTTCAATTGCAATGTTATGAAATCTGGTGCTGGGTTGTCGAGAACATTGTGTTTTCGTGCTACTAAATGTAATGTGGCGCTCCAGCCAGACAGCGAAGCCTGGAGGCTTGAGCTCCACCTAGACTTTCCCTTCACAACTTTGGGATTCCTGCTTGACGGTCTAGTTTTGTGCATGTGTTGTAATACATGTCAGTAAATGACTGAGTGACCCCACATGTCTCCATAAAATCCATTAGTTTGATTGATCGATTGGCCCGCTGCATATGTACTGAGATGGCTGACAAGGAAAACACAATTTAATCCAATCACAACAAGAAAACAAAGGATTTAAGTTATTCCTTCACTTCTTTTTTCAAGATATAGGACTGGACTAGAAGATGACAGAAGAAACTGATTATGATTTTCTTTTGTCAGACTGGAAACTCGTGATCTGTGATGTAATTTAATTGTTTCAAGAGCAGAACTTTGGTGGGAGCCATGTTTCCAGCTCTGAATGAAGCCAGTATCTTGAAATAATGGAGTGACGACGCAGGATTCCAAATTGGTAGATCATTCACCAGGCAACGCTTCCCCCTTAAGGGTTTTTCTCATATTCAAAGTATGCTTTTTCACGAGCAGTGACTCAGAAAATGGGATCATCTCGTGCATTCTAAGGAACTAAAAAATAAAATAAGAAAGAATGGCAAAGAGCCAAAGAGACTTGATTCTAATGGTGGCAAAATTTTAAAAAATGTATCAAATGAAAGCCCTTGGAAAGGTCTATTAAGGTGGGCATGAGGATACAAGTGGCATTATAGTAATAATTATCATCATTATTAAATTATAAAGGAAGAGTTATAAAGTACATTTTAAAACATTTTTTTTTCTGCTCCAAATGCATTGCCTCATTTACCAAACATGGCCTCAATCATACGATGGCTGAAATAATAGGTTTAAGTATTCCGTACATGTTTAGAGCGGCCGGTGTTGCCAGCATTCTACAGACTTCGCACGATTGTGTTTATCTCTTATTTTTTGGAGAAAATAAGTGGCCCTTATCTCCAACAAACATGTTCACACGTGGTTGAGTCAGTGCTGCACAATGGGCCAATATCAACTTCTTATTGCACATGGACTTCCCCTCGTGGGTCTACTCAGCTCTCCTCCGCGACTTACCCTTCCGAAAGTCCTGCAACGGCCAGCTCGCCCAGTGATATAATGCCCGAGAGATTGACACTGCTGTATTTTTTTTTATTTTGATGAAGCCATTCAAATTAGTCAAGCCAAGTATTTTATCTTTTTGACTGTTTGAGAGAAGCTGTGTCAGCTCAGAGGCCACATTCTTCAGCAGACTTGAACGACACCAAGTATTGGTAGCTCTGTCCCCTTGCAATCATTGCAGCTGTCGCTTACATTAAAATATTGCGGCCAATTTTTAATTTTTTTTTTTATTCTGCAGAGGCAGGCCTGCTTTTATTTAATTAAGGGATCTGCTCCCAGCCACGCGGGACAATCGCTTGGAAAATGATGATGATGACAATGATGATGATGACCAATGCTCTTGTGATCTTCCACCCTCTTTTCTGAAATCTTAATCACCAAGCAGTGACTCGTGAGATAGATTTAGTCACAAAGAAGGCTGAAAAGCCCACATCTGAGGGAGTCTTCACACTCCCATGTGATCTCACTGTGATGCATTCGCTTTTTGGTTGAGATTTAGTGGATGTGCTGTCTGTTTACTTCGACTGGAGGCACCATTTACCTACTGATAAGCCAGTACTCGTTTTACCATACTCCATTAGTTAGCACTGAGGTTAAAATTCTACTAGTGCACTATAGATAACTTTATTAGATTAGGCACAGAATTTCTGTTAACACATAGCTGAAGAAATAAATCAGAAAGGGAAATCAAATCTATCCCTAATCTATTGCTTTTCAGAACATCTGAAGACAGAGTAGTGATATATGTATATGTATTAGATATCTCCAGAAAATGTAATGAAAGCTATCTTCTGCCCAATCCCGTGACACCACTCTTAAATTCAAGTGGCAAGAGTGAGTCAGTGTAGCACAGTGTTGCGTGTCCAACATAACATGAGAAACACAATTCACTTCCTTTCCGTGGATATTTGACAAAAGTTAGATTTGCCAAGAAAGGTGGGGCGACCATGAAGCAGTTGCACATTCCGGTTTATTAAATTAACCGGCAATATTAGAAACTCCTATGACTAACATTGGGTTAAGCCCTTACCGTCTTGAATGACAATTAAAATGGATCTAGTCTTGCAGCTTTTGAGGAGTCATGTCAACCCACAAATCGAAATACGATAAGTGAATGGATGGTCTCATGAAAATGTGTTTACGAGTTGAGATTTGATTCTTTCTCAAGAGAAAAGCGTGTGAACAAGAGTCTTCTTTGGCCTCTTTGGCCTTTGCTAAATCAACACACCTTTGCTCCGTCACACTCTTTAAACTTGTTATTAGTGTTGCCAACCTTTAAAATATATTAACCAAAAAAAACCAACTTTTCCCGCCATGACAGGTAAAGAGTACTTTCCTTCTGTGGACAATCAAACCATCTCATCAACGAAACAAAAACGAGCAAGAATGCAATGTCAGATTTAAAGATAGCGAGATAAGTGAATAGCCTCTCACCTTTAAGATGAGATAAGTTGGACTATTCAGACCCAAGGGGAAACTTAAGTGTCACATTGTAATCCCACACTTTCTTTTATGATGAAATTCACCATTATTGCTGAAATCATCCATTTTCTGCTAAAATGTGAAAACTACAATGAAAAGATTATTACGTTTATTAATATTGATACGTTTAGCTGTAAGTGCTTATCATATCCATAGAATATCAAAAAGATGGGGTACGGACATCATTTTTAATGTGGTGCGAACAATAATATAAACCTAAACAGTTCAAATAAGTGATCGTGATCTATTTGCATGTTGATTTGTCGTTGGGCTTGTTTAAAGATATAGTCAGTCACTTTTTAACGTGGTATCAGCCAACACTTGAGAGTTTGCAGTTCTGTGGGTTTCGAGGCCAAAGGCCACCCCATATTCGCTCTGACTCCGACCCCTATTCCTGCATCAGCGACCCCTGACCTTTTACACCAAGCCCTCCCCCCATGGTCCTATCTCCTGAGGCTCGAAGTAGGTGTGGGGGTGCTCTGGAGAGAGGGTGAAAGATCATCCACCACACACACATGCCAATAATGTGAGAGGTCAAATTTGCAAGTTTTATTTCATTTACAAACTCAGCCTCAAACACTCGTGCCAATTTCCAGCCCTATTGCCTATTATAAACCTGTTACTGTGATTCATAAAAATACTTTATGCACAAAATGAAACTGCATTAGGAAATGACCTGTGGTTACGCATAAGTTAGCCAAACACTTTAACATCTTGTTTCAAGTAAATGGTAAAACCTTCTCCCCTCTTTTTTGTCTTTGTCACCTTTGACCTGATCACAGAGCAGCTGTGTCTGAATGTTGTCCCACGCTGTCTCAACAATGGGTATAATTACTGCAGCACAAGAGCAGTAGAACCGCTTCCTTGAAATAAAATCAAAAATCAAAATCAAAATCAAAAATCCCGTACAACCAGGGGAGAGCGCAGGAACCGCTGATTCATGTTACCTTGGGAGACAACTAAAAAGTCCTCTGCTGTATGGCTGCGAGACTCACAGAACTCCGTGAGATCATGGGAGGGTGTTCACAGTATGACTCTGAGGAAACCAGGATGAGGGTAAGTATAACCAACCTATTCCCAAAAAGATTAGTCATTCTTCTCTAGTTTTTCTGTCCTTATGTCCCAGGTTCAACTTCAAACCGTATCCATCACTCATTGGATTTGATGAAAAATTTCACAGCCTGGTGAATCCACAGCGGTCACTGTCATCGATGTCTATGTGTCTGTGAGTGTGTTATTGTGTGTTCCATGTGGGTGTGACATTGTTTCCAGTGTACATTTTATTGCACCCTGTAGCTAGAATAGTGGATGTAGTGGTCGGCAGGCTGCAGTTACGCCTTTTCCTCTGGCCTCCTTCCCTTTTCCTTCCAAGCCACCGCAGCACAAGCCGTTTCCGACTTCAGCCGTGCATAGAAAAATACAGGCACGTGGAGATACATGCGCTCAATGTTCAATACAATAATCGCGGGCATAAAAAAAAAAAAAAAATCAAAAACACTTTATCAACATTTGGACAGCTTGGTATGGCATTTAAAGCACCCGAGCCAGGGAATTACATAATTTACAAACTGTTGTCAAAACCTTCCTGCTCATATGGAGCTAAATCACGATTGTAGCACATCGAGAAACGAGTTCCGCAATATTTCTGTTACGGTTTCATATAAACAGGATACCCAGAGAGGAAAGAACAGGGTGGGAAAAGACAGAGGAAGGCTGAGTCTGGAATAAACCTGTGAGACCAACTGTTGGCCAAACAATCAGAGTCACTGTATGATGGGATGTGAAGATTAACCTCATAGAGGATGAGCAACCAAACACATCTCACGGGGAAGAAATTACACTCAGCATGCTTCACCTGTACACCATCTTTCTGCCGCGCTATGGTAGGTACACATCCACATGGAGACGCCAGAGGAGAGAAAGTCAGCCTGGCACTGCGAGTTATTATTGCGAGGGCTATCTTTTCAAAGTCAGTCTAATCCATTATTGTGGCATCGTGTGCAGTTACATAACTTGAACCTGCATCAATAAGACAGCAAGGGAAAAGTTCTCACACACACAAGAGGACCATAATTAATTGCTTGTGGCGTATGGACCATCAACCTGTAATGTCAACAGGTGCAGTATGAAGAGTTCAAACTCAAGGCCCGCCTCCTCTTAAGCTGCTTATATGAGGGCAAAAAGGATAGATCATCGGTTTGAGGGTGAACAGAGCTGTATTGTGCCCTGAGACCGAAAGAGGCTGATTTCTCCTCTCTGGCAGTGACCTTCTTTCTGCACAAAATGTTCCCTCACCATAACTGACTCACAAGGTACGGCCGATTACGCAACCTGTGGCAGGAGATGGGCTCGAGGGGGGGAGTGGGGTCACTGATGGACGATCCATCTTTTTGGATAAAAGGTTTTGCAAAGTCTTCACACAAGTCCTATTTGCTCAGGGCCAGCCTCAGCTCAGCTGTTGAATGGCGTCACCGTCACTTGTGAGGAGAGCGGTTTTGAAAGTTGTGGACAAAATCGTCAGAGAAATTCAAAGCGAGGACGTAATTGCGAGATTGTTTTCTGTTTTGGGCGTGTGAGCGCTTCGGGACCACAAACGCCACAAATCTTCCAATGAAATTACTTTAATTTGTCATTAATGTCTTGAGCGTGCACAGTAGTAAATACACGTTTAATTTGTAAGCCAGAGGCCACAACGGTAGAAAAGAGGGCGTAGTCAAGAGATGAGGTAGTAAACATGTTTCCACTGCTCTGATGTGGAAATGCATGCTTGGAACATGTTGAATTTCATGAAATGTTCACATCTTAATAAAATAAAAGCAAATATCTCACTCAAGAAATCTTGTGATAAAGTCTGAGATGGACACCAGTGAAAGCAAACAAGTAAAGAAACATTTAAAGACGAGCTATTTTGCAACAAAATGCCAGTACATCTGCTAGGGTTTCTCTGATCTCAGGCTGCATGCAGGTTCAAAGGGGGTGAGGTCCTACAAAAACATCAGAAATCCAAATGTTCGCTAAGCTCCAGCGAAGACATGCAGCGGAGGATCCAGCCAGCCAGGGGGAGTCTCCTCTAATCCGTCCCCGCCCCAGACATCCCGTCTCTGGGACTGTGCACCACCTGATGCCCCTTCAGGAGGATCTAAATGAGATCTGGCAAAGCGGGGATCAGTGGAGGATTCTATCTGAAGAGAATTTTAACATGGGAGATTTACTTTAAAGCCCTCGGGGAGGTCGGTCTCTCCATTTGAAAGTACCGTGGAGTGGAACGTGACTGATATTTAAGGATGTCTTTTGACGTCTTTAGATATTAGCCATGAATCAGTATGTCTGTTTGGTGATCCACTACCATCCAGAAGAAGGAGGGGGTACACATGGAGCAAAGTAGGGCTCTCTGCGAGAGCGATGACAGGACGAAGGATCGGTGCGGCCATAATGGGTGGACATTCCTCGAGGGTGAATAGACCAGGGTAGGAGAGGATGTCAATCAGCCGCTGTAAACAGCTGCTGTCATGAGTGGTGTCAGCAGGGCCAACGCACTAGTACCATATCTCACCTTCAGCACCCCCCGCCAAAAAAAGCTTAAAAAAGGAGGTGTGGGGAGGGTGAAGTAAGAGGGGTCAGGAAGTCAGATGGACAACAGGTGATGAATGCGGAGATTTAGCCAGACAGGCCCTGACACTCAGCAAGTCAGCTCTGACATGTCCTCCTCTCACCCCGACACCAGGGCTGACGTACAAACAGTCTGCTCTCGGGTCTCACTGCAAAATGATTCATATGAAAGAACCTCCGAGAGCTGCTCTGTGATTTGAATGTTTTTTACAAGATATAATGGAAAAACGGGATTTAAAACTCTGGCAGGCATCAGTATCGAATCTATTTTCCACCGGGGGGAACTTCAAACAGAATCAAGCCTTTTTTTTTTTTTTTTATAGCGAAACCTTTTCCTGCATAGTTGTTTTGCTCTGGCACAACTTCCAACCACAAAATGTGCGGCTATAAAACATCAGTCTTTTCACAAATGTCTCAAGGCCAGGGGCATTAATCAAACAGCGAGTGTCGGATGATTAAGCTGGCTGGCGGCTACAAAGTCACTATGAGTGACTGTTTCTTGCTGCCTGTGTTTTTCACATGATGTATTGATTCTCAACACAGCTGGCAACTCGAGTCCTCCATCAAAACAATGCTTATCATACTGCTTGTCTGTAAAGAATTCTGACAGTTCCTTCTTTGCCAGGATCTGTTGTAAATATGTCAGTAAAATGAAGCATCCTTATATAAATGCCATTTTTCCTTTTCCCTGCCAATGATTTTAGTGAAAACCATCTTCTCAATCAAATCGCAGTGTTTGGACAGCGAAGACAGCAGCAAGTCAGTACATGTCAGCTTTACCCTCTCAGGTTAGTGTTATAAGGAGAGGTTTTATCATGATTATTGTTATTAAATATTGAATCACAAAGTGCTTCACAAAGCAATACAAACAGAAGATCATAAAATACAGACCGGGCACATTAAAACAGATTAAAAAACAGAATAAACAAAATAAGAACAAACAGAAGTCTTTATCTGCTGTAACTGCTTTTTAATTCTACTACTACTGCTGCTTTCAAGATAATGAACCTATTTTTGCTCATGGTAAAAGGCATCATAAAATATTCCCATTAGATTCGATGGGATTCTGCAGGTTTGTTTTGTTTTTGTGTTATTACTGCTGTACAATCAGACAGGTTAGAACCCCAACTGCCTGTTAATCAGCTGCAGGAGTGATTGTTTGTTTTTTTTGTGTGTGTGTGACAGCACATTTATTTACAAATATATATCAGAACAGACCTCAGCGTTGGCATTGTATCTCTAACCAAAATGAAATCTATCAGGTTTAACATTAATAATGAGCAGAGGGCCTCTAAATATTTGAGGATTAATAAAGTGCACTGGACCATGATTGTTTTCCCAAATGTGTGTAAGCATGAGAGCTCAATAAGTGTGTCAGTCCACACGCAAAGTAAAACCCCATTCCGCTTTGAATTACTGGATGGAGTACAACAACAAACTAATGAACTCCCTCTGTACCCTGAGGCGACCCTATTAAAGTATCTAGGAAAACATTCCTAAACATCACAAATAATGTGGCTCATCAGCTCGGATTGGAAATAAATGGGTTGAAATAATCTAGGTCGCTCATTTGGTTGCAGAATACTCTGGTCCTGCAATTAAACAGCATCGCACCCTCTTGACATCCCCAAGCTATGCTGAGATTTTAATAAGTATCTGTTTAAATTGACCAGTGAGTTAGTGAGCCTCTTGCTCTCACGTGTTTCCTAAAATAGCCTGTGTGAAAGCAGGGTCTGTTGTAAAGAACTGTCACCGGCCCTTTACGAAGAGGAAGATGTGCTCACCCCGACGGCCCGGCCTGTGATTACAGCTTGCACAAAGATAAAGCATGTCAGATGCAATTGCCATAGACACACTGTGGCCATGACATCATTCTGTGTCCACTATGTGAAGAGTGAGAGCAAAGGAGAGGAGTGTGTGGAAGAGCACATAAACCCTGCTCTCAGTACGTGGTTCGACCACCCTGTGCAAACCCAAGATGGGCAACCATATCAGCCACTTTCTCATGGTTGAGCACGATTCACAAAGTCGGGGTGAGAGCCACCGGGATACGTGACAGACATGGTGCGGCAGAGGGGAAGGGTGATTTACATTTAGTAATTATATTATCACAGGAAATTCACCTGATTGATTCCAAATACATGAAAGAAGTGCTTTGTGTGAATTGCCAACAAATTTCTTCAGCATTTATCACATGTTCTAAAAAATCTTGAAACTGATGTGGGGAAATCACCCCAAAATAATCTACTTCACCGCCTTCCTCAAATACAACTATCTACCCGTTTAGGAGTTATCTTGATGACCTCCCACCTCGTCCGACAACTAGACAGTCGTTGGGACGATGCCCATGCGTTGCACACGCAGACGGCCAGCCCTGTATTGACTGACTTGACTGGTTCTGGGTTTGTGGGCATAATCCCCCCAAAACTCCTTTATTTAAAGGTTTAAGAAAACCTGCGATAAAGGGATGCTGGAGTAAGTTCACAGTGACCATCAGTACGGGTTAGTGTTTTCTGTACTATGTCTTCGTCTTCCTCTTTTCCTTCCGGGTACTCCGTTCAGGGGTCACCACAGCAAATCAACATCCTCCATGTAATCCTATTCTCTATATTCTCGTCTCTAACACCAAATAACTTCATGTCCTCATTCACTACATCCATAAATCTTCTCCTTAGTCTTCGTCTAGACCTCCTGCCTGGCTGCTCCAATTCCAGCATCCGTCTACCAATATATTCACCATCCATCCCCCCTCTGCGAATCATCTCAGTCTGACTTCTCTAACCTTCTCTCCAAAACATCTAACATGTGCTGTCCCTCTGATGGACTCATTCCTGATCCTATCCATCCTCGTCAGTCCCAAAGAGAACCTCAACATCTTCATCTCTGCCTCCCAAGGCTCTGCTTCCTGCCTTTTCTTCAATGCCACCGTCTCTAAACCATACAGCATTGCTGGTTTGGCTGATACTCCTTTATCACACATTACCCCTGACACTTTTCTCTGACCGCTCCAACCTGCTTGAACTTGTTCCTTACCACTTTTCCACGTTCTCCAATGCTCTGGACTGTTGACCCTAAATACTTAAAATCCCCCACCTTCTTGATCTCCACTCCCCGTAGCTTCACCGTTCCACTCGGTTCCCTCTCATTCACACACATGTATTCTGTCTTGCTGTGGCTAACCTTCATTCCTCTCCTTTCCGGAGCTTACCTCCACCTCTCTATATGTTGCTCCCCCTGCAAACTGCTCTCACGACAGATCACAATGTCATCTGCAAACATCATGGTCCATGGAGATTCCTGTCTAACCTCATCTGTCAGCCTGTTCATCACCACTGCAAACAAGAAGGGGTTCAGAGCTGACCTGATGTAATCCAACCCCCACCTTGAACTTCTCTGTCACACCTACAGAAAACCTCACTCAACGCTGTCTCACTGCTCGCATACATGCCCTGCACCAGTCTAACGTACTTCTCTGCCACTCAGACTTCCTCATAAAGTACCATAGTTCCTCTCTAGACACCCTGTCGCATGCTTTTTCTAGGTCTACAAAGGCACAATGTGACTCCCTCTGACCTCCTCTGCATTTCCCTACCAGCAGTCTTAAAGCAAATACTGCATCTGTAGTACTCTTTCTAGGCATGAAATCATATTGCCGCTCACAAATGCTGACTTCTGCACTCGGTAAGGATTCTACTACTCTTTCCCCTGACTTCATTGTATGGCTCATCAACTTTAGTCTTCTATAGATCGCACATCTCCCTTATTCTTAAAAATGGGCTCCGTCGTTGTCTTTGATATGTATTCAGATTAATATTGACTCATGAGCTGAATTTAATCTGTGATGTCTACCATAGAATTTCGAGCTCTTTTGTCAAAATTACAAACACAACTTTCATGAAGATGCAGTCTTGGCCAGCATTAAATTGAAATCTGGGCTGCAACTCTTTCGACCAACTCTTGGTAAATTTACAGAGGTTGCCCTCTGCTGGCCTGTTTGTTACCTTTCTGCCATCTCACCAGGAGCCTTCACAGGCCTACTTTGAGTTTTGAAATGTCTTGCTTGACCTGGGGCTAAACATTTTTCTGTTGTACTAAAAAAGCATACATAAATAAAGAAGTTGCATTGAGTTTAGGAACACTACCATAAACCTTTCAAATAACAAGTTGTGTGTTTTGCATAATTGGCAAACACATTTGGAAGGTAATGCGTGGACAATAAACTGGAGTGGTCCACAAATACAGAAACTGTGTACAAGAAGGGCCTGAGTCTGTGGAGGCTCAAGTCCTTTTATGTATATCGTAAGATGCTCCAAATGCTTTATTGTTCTGTTGTGAAAAGCACCATGGTCTTTGCTGTGGTGTACTCGGGTTCAGGCATCAAGGCAAAGGATGCAAACAGACTACACAAGCTAGTCAAAAAGGCAGGGTGGGCAAGAGAAGGGTGGGCCGAGGACAGAATGGTGGCAAAACCGCTGGCAATCGTGGACAATGCCTCCCGCCCCCTCCATAAGACACTGGACAATCCTAAGAGCAGCTTCGGCAACAGACTCTCACAACCCAAAGTCAAAAGTCAAAGTCAAAGTCAGCATTATTGTCAATACTGCCATATGTTCACACGTACAGAGCATTGTAATAGCGTTACTCTAAGACCCACGGTGCAAAAGTACAAAAGATTATAAATAATTTCCAACAGAAAACAATGAACACTAACAGCAGAGGTAAGTATGGTTAGAGTGCTATTTCTTGCTAAACCCGTCTGCCTACAGGAACATTGAAGGTTATTCTGGTCCGGTGCCATCATGCTCTTTAATACCTCTGCCTCTGCCAGCACTGTGGGCACTCAACTGGTCTACACTGAACTGTCATGCCCTTCCTGTGTGTTTCAATCAACCTCGGGCTTTCTTATTGCAATTTTTTTTCATTTAAATTTTTCTTATCCTCTTATCCAGCGCTGCTCTCATAAATTAATTTCCCCTGGGAATTCATAAAGTCATCCCTATCACTATTTATCCATCTACTCGAGCAAAAAAAAGATGATTTTCTTGATTTTGTTCACATCATTTGACTCTACGTGCTTCTAATATGATTTGCCAGTGCATGTCCCGCGGATGTGCTCGGTGATTGACAGCTGTCTACCGCGCAGAGCCCTCATTCGCGGAACGATACATCGTGCTCACGTTGCGCGCAACGCACGTCCGTATCTTGACTGCACTCCGTCTGCACCAAGGTGCACTTCCGCGCCTTGTCATTCGTAATTGGTATTACACGCAAAATGAATCATACAAAGCACGATTATGTAAGAAAAATTAAAACTTCGCTATACCAACGTTTATACATCAATGGAGTTGAGTTGATAGGTTTGGCTCTTAAGGGTTTTTTTTTTCGTTGTAACATAATGCGGAACTAGTTTCCCCACAAAAAATAGTCCCACCCATTTCGCCATTTTATGTTCCAGAGCCGCTTTGTTGTGAAGAAGCACATAACGTGCGCAGAAAGATACCGCATTTCATGTAATTCAGAGATTAGCGATCGTCCCCTTGCGAGAGGACCATTTATTATACATTTGTACTCTAATCGTAGCTTTCACTACGCGCTGAATGAGCCGGAGGGAAAGAACAGACATCTTGGGTTAGGCATTGAGCTCACAACGTGTTCGCTCGCCGTCGAAAGGCTGAAGCCGCACATTTCTTTCTGGAAACGTAACCCGACAGCTGGCACATTGACGACCAACGCGCAGGAAACGAAGACCGAGGAGATGGCGAGCTCCGTGGGGAATGTGGCCGACAGCACAGGTTAGTTTCCCCGCTAACGTTTGCATGAGAAGTGGCTAGTCGAGTCTCGTGATTGCTCCGACGGGACGGCAATGGTTTTGCAAAGGAGGAAATATATATATATATATATATATATATATATTTTTGTTTATTCCAGTCCAAAACGGGGCTGCCATATTTTCTCGAATACATATTATGTAACATCGTGCAGGTGTTAGCAATGTGGGCCCGGTAGCTCGTATTCCACACTCAAGACCCCCACACAGAAACGTTAGCAAGACACCTCACTGTAACATTAGCATGCCTGTAACCCCTCTGTCATGTCCCGTTTAAGCTGGGAGATAAAAACAGTTTATTTTAATGCTCCGTAAACGTTAACTTCGCTTTCAGCACCGACTACGTCTATTTACTGGTTCGCATTGTGTTGCCTCCAAAAAAGGGGCCCTTCAACGTCCTTGAAATAAACGCGGCGGTGCTGACAGCGTAGCCTGACTCGGTATCTCACATATTGAGAAATCCTGTGGTTCTGTTATGCGATTCTGGTCACGATTTAGATTTCACGAAGCATTTCTCGCCGTGTCCGCGCGTTTCGAGGTAAGCGAAACCATCCCACCCCCACTCGCATCCACCATGACGTAACATCCACGGCTGAACGAGAGCTTTTGCATCGCGACCCCAAGTTGCACTCGATTTGTCGTTACTGTTGGGGATCTTGCCTCCCACCCGATGACTATTTTATGTTATTTGTAAATGATGTGGGTGCTTAATGCCACACCCTCAATGGCTGACTGAAAATGACGCTACAAAAGAAAATGTCAATATGAAAATGAGGGATGGTCAACGAAAAGCTCTGTCATGGCAGCTTTTGGCTTTACAGGAACAAGATAATTAAACAAGACTGAATGAAACCGATTTCAAGGTGGTCTTAAGTCGTATGATGGATGCAAACATTTTGGAGCTTTGCACCAAAAGCGACTGCTTAAATTGTGCCTGTTAAACTTATGTGTATTTTCATCCGTTTACCCCTCCGAAAATGTTTTGTTTTGGTCATCCCATTCATGCACTTTTTTTTCATTCTGTCCATTTTTTTTACAGGCTCAAGGAAACAAAATGCATTTATTCACACTTCTCAGTTCTCTAGTCATTTGACTTTTAATGCATATCAGCTCAACAGATATAACTCGACTGAAAGTATATATTAAGGCTGTATACATTTTAATCATTCTTGGCAGTTAGCTGTTTTTTGTGAAATGAACAATTCAACTCCCAAACATTTTTCATCATGCATGTATATGGAAATACATTGATTTTTGAATCAAATTCTGATTCTAAAAAATCAAGGTTGAATTGCCACTATGAATTAAGTCGATTCATAGGCACTTTATTAGCCATTTCCTTGTTTTCTGTTCAGTTAAATCTGTATTTTGTTGGAAACAGTGGCATCATCTTTTTAT
This sequence comes from Fistularia tabacaria, assembly GCA_901007705.1. Lineage (NCBI taxonomy): Eukaryota > Metazoa > Chordata > Actinopteri > Syngnathiformes > Fistulariidae > Fistularia > Fistularia tabacaria. The sequence continues at coordinate 328,575 of CAAKHD010012390.1, forward strand.
TTAATTTTTGTTTCATTTTCATTTGTCTGCCTTATTTTCTTCCATCACCTCTAACATGTTGTTTCCCCCCTCCTTGGGCTGTGTTGGTGCTCCAGAACCGACCAAACGTATGCTTTCCTTCCAAGGGTTGGCTGAGCTGGCACACCGGGAGTATCAGTCAGGGGACTTTGAAGCAGCAGAGCGCCACTGCATGCAGCTATGGCGACAGGAGCCTGATAACACGGGCGTGCTGCTGCTTCTGTCCTCCATCCACTTCCAGTGCCGAAGACTGGACAGGTGAGGCGTGGAGGTGCAGGGAACAATCGGTCTTCCTGGGTGTCCAAGTAAACAACTCAATGGTCTTCTGGGAGTCCTGTTGTTCATCAAATTATCCTCCTTTCTTTCCTTGTCAATATATAGTTTTGTAGCATTAATCTTGTTTTACAGGGGCTGTGCTGACAGTTTCAGGTCATGATGAGTTGCAGGGTTAAAGAGATAATATTGTATCCTCTCTTCTGTTGTTTTACATCAACCAAATATTAGCCATCAACTCTAAATTAATTTGTATTCTTTTTTTCTTGGGAGTTAGGGGTTACAAAAATATACGCAATCATATTTCGGTACGAAAATGCAGCGGTACACAGTTTTCTTGCACACAGACCGGATTAAAATCTGTTTGGAACTAGTTTAGTGAATGGTCAGAGAATAAGAGTCACAAGACGATCATTCATTTTTTTTGCTTGTGAAAAAAAAGTCAAATCTATCTGAATCTGTTTTCTTTTAGAGGCAATACAAATTAATTATTTTTAGTAAATCATATTTTTGTCTGTGTACCCTAGTCAAGTTAGTCAAGTTTGAGTTCAAGTGTACTTTTAGTATAATACATTTTTTGGTTTGAAAATGGGTAGATTTATTCATTACTTTTGAAATGTCGTTAAATGTGGATTGTTTCATCCAATATTTATTATATTCCAATATTTTATGGATATTTCTCTTTAGTCGTTGTATTAAGTGGAGCTGTTTTTAGCCCTGGGTCATGTTAGATGTGCAGGATTCTCCTTTTCTATGTGTGCAGCTTGATGCCACTCATGACAATCAGGTCTGTCAGGATTGTGATCGTCCTACCAATTCTGACTCTGCAGGTCTGCTCACTTCAGCACCTTGGCCATTAAACAGAACCCAATGTTGGCTGAGGCCTACTCCAACCTGGGGAATGTGTACAAGGAGAGAGGTCAACTCCAGGAGGCCATAGAACATTATCGCCATGCACTGAGACTGAAGCCGGACTTCATTGATGGATATATCAACTTGGCAGCAGCTCTAGTGGCTGCAGGGGATATGGAGGGAGCTGTGCAGGCTTACGTGTCTGCCTTACAATATAACCCTGTAAGTAATTTACTATTTAGTAGAGGCAGATAGTGCACATAAGTGATAAAGCAAACATACCAAGATCATACACATTAGTCTCAAGGATATTGTAGTAGCATGACTATATTTTTTTTTGGATGATTTTACTCCTCAGGATCTTTATTGTGTGCGCAGTGACTTGGGCAACTTGCTTAAAGCACTTGGACGCTTGGAAGAGGCCAAGGTATGTTGCAGTGGGTCGTCGTTTTAACTGATGTGGTCTTTTTTGTTTGTTTTTTTTGGTTGGTTTTGTTTTATTCTTTTTGAAGATAGATTTTTTTTGTCATTTTTGTTTTTTAGTCTCCCACAGTAAAATCATAGATAGGCTTTTCTCTTCTCTGACTCCTATGAATCACTAGCCCTTCCCTTTTCACCACATTGGCCAAGGGGAAGACAGAGAAAGTAGTTTTTTCTCATTTTCAGACTACAGCGTCACACCTTAAATATATCAAAAACCTTGGACTATGTTCAAAACCATTTTAGGTAATCAACTTTTTTGTACTTTTTGAAATACTCTTAAAAAATATTCTTGAGTCAAACTTACTTGTTTTTAATAATTTTGTAGTTTTTGGAACAGACATCTGGCATCTATTTCCCCCACATCACTCCTAGTTCTAATATCCTTTTCTTTACCTTGACCTTTTTAATAGAGGTCTGCCCCTCCCCCAGTTCAGGAAGAAAGGCTGGATTTTTATCATTGAAACACTTGATCTCAATTTTTTTACACCCGCTGCTTTCATAGTTTATTATGGAGGGAAAATGCTGGCTCGATCTGTGAAGAATATATGAACTGATGAGAAGCTAGTTTATTTTTGCAGTGCAAAAGATAAGATGGTTTATAACCTAACCACGTCCCTCCAGTATTAGCTAGTGGTCTAATACTAAACTTTGGTTCTGAGTTTGCTGTCAGAACAGCTGTATTTTGTTTGTTTGTTTTTTTTTCTCCCAAAGGGTAAAGTGTCTATTTGCCACTATTTAACTTTTCTACATATAAGTTGGGGATTTCTGGGTTGGGTCAAATCTGGAGATGTGGAGTTGTCCCAATGGTTACAGGCCATCTTATTTTGTGCAAGAGGGGGGTAAAGGAGTGGGGAGGAGCATCAGGGAGTGACCAGCTCCCTCGCTCTGTCGCTCCGCCCCCCGCGCGCTTGCAGAGGACTGGTGGAGTGTGCGCGCCCAGAGCTGTCTTCCTGACCTTGCAGCTATTCCCCCATAGTGTTCGAGAGCACCTCAGCAGTGCTTTGCATGAACACACTGCTTTGTCCTTTCTCCTCCCTCAGTAACACAAATTGTGCCCCAATTCATGAATCTGCCATCCGGCGTAAATCCACATGCTTCCAGAAGATTTAAATCTCAAGTGCCTTACAAGTTCAAGTGGTGTCAAGCAGACAGCTCACTATTTGTACTCCACCGCCTGCGTCAGATGCTGGGTTAGAAAGACAGAGGCATGCGCAGCAACAGCGATGACTTCTTTATTTCAGAGCTGTGGAGGCTTCTAGATACAAACAATTAAACCACAGACTTTTCTCCCTACCCCATTGGCCAGGATTCAAGAAAGCAGGACAGGATAAAGAAAAAGAAAGCGTTAAAATATTTCCTGAAAATGCAAAAAGAATCAAAGTAAAGGAATGATTAATATTTCTTCCATCCTCCTTCAAATATGTAATATTATCCCAAACAAATGGGATCAGTTCATTTGGGCAAGATCAAGCCAGTAACTGCCCTCCTGTAATTAGAAAATCGAATCCATGGTCTCTTTCATTGATAAGCTATTTACATTCACACACTAAAGCCTTTCTTCCATCCCAGCTCCCCTTTAAACTTTTTTTTTTCCTCTTTGAAATGGACCATTTATTGCATGAATGAAAACTAGGAATAGTTTGTTTTTATGTTTGTGATTTGGAAGAATCCTGTTTTATTTTCCATATTTTAAGACAAATGTATTGTTTGAAAAATTTTACTAACGATCTTGTTTCTGATTTTGTCTCTTTTGGTTTTTCCACAACTGATATTGTTATTTAGAAGGTTTCAGGTGGGTGACACTATTCCTGCGTAGGTGCCCGGCGGAAAGGAACACTAGGGCAGCCTCAGTCTTCTCCTCTTCTTCCAGCCAGCCGCGGCCACCACTCTGACAAAGTCCAAAAATATGGTAACGGGTTTGTAACTGCCAACAAAAGAAAAACCACCTCACTTCATGCTTGAGTTCCTCTGTCTTGTGGCATCTTTGAAGAGCAAAAGAAAAAAAAGTAATAAGTCAAATTACAGTAAGCATTTGTTAAATATGCTTATACTAATTACGGAATTCTATATTAAGTAAAAAGAAACTTGGATTTGGAAGCAATAATCGTGAAAAACAAGTAAGAGCCCTCTAACTCTTATATGTTGGTTATTTTGTCCTGTTTTGTTTTATTTTTTCCTTCTTTATTTGGAGTTGCAGCGCTCTGATGATGATGATGCAGATAGTGCGCTGTGAGTCTGCAGTAGCGCAAGGGCTGCGCAGCGATACCCCTCCAAGCAACCAAAACGGCGGAAAGCGCAAGCATGCGACCCCTACCCCACTCCCTGTGGCCTGTTGGTTGTGGACCTCTCCCCAATTTAAACCAGCCTCGCTCCCAAACGTCCCCAAATCTCTGAGAGAATTGGCCTTTGTCATTTATTTCAGTAACAAGTACTCAAATGCATATTGGCTATCTTCAAAAGTTCCCTTGACCACAGAGTTTCCATGGTGCTTCAACTGCGCGCAGTGCTATTTAACTGCCATTAATCTCTTATTCTGAGAAACTGGGGATGTGAGTGTGTGCCAGTCTGGTGCTGCAGGTGTTCTGCCTGGGGGTGTTGGTCTGCAGCTGGTGCACCTGGCCACACAGCGAGCGCAGCGGCAAAATAATGACCTGTGCCAGGAGCAAGGTCGTGCAAGCCTTCTATGATGCATTGTGGTGGTGATGGTGGCGATACACACCCGCGCGCCCGCGTGGATTTGTTGCGCATGCATTGCAGGGACCATCACCTGCACTACGTGTCGAGCATCCCAGGTTGTGATATATCGTGCCCATTTAAAATGCATACGTCTATCAGGAAGAGAGGAGTCAAAAGTTTGATCAAACTTATATTAAGTCTTGCTTCTAAATGGTGTTACCAGAAAACAGTAAAATTTACTGGGTAATGGAGCCACAGTGTATGGTGACAATGTGGTCATAACTGCAAGATGCAGGCCTGCGTGTGGGTGTTGGTTGGATCTGCGCAGCGTAGGAAAAAGCAATGCAGCTTAGCGCGGCAGACTGGTGCGCAAGCGAGCCCATGCTGCAGACTCACTTTTTGTTATCACGGAGAATTGCCACTAATTTTGCTTTCTCTGCCCTTTTTTGTTTTTTCTTACTTTTATTCTCAATCTTCTATTTGTTTTTATTTTACAATCCCTTGTCCTCCCTCTACACACTATACCTCTCCCTTTCTACCTATTCTCTTCCTTTCCTGTGGTTTTCATTGTAAACACATTGGAGGCTTGTTACCTGAAAGCCATTGAGACTCAGCCCAACTTTGCAGTGGCTTGGAGCAACCTGGGTTGTGTGTTCAATGCCCAGGGAGAGATATGGCTGGCCATACACCATTTTGAAAAGGTTAGTTTGGTTAAAAATGTTATCACGTCACATGTTTTCCCACTGTTGATAGTGTTCTGTCCAGATTTTGATACATTTGTTCTCAATTTTAGGCTGTAACTCTGGACCCAAATTTCCTTGATGCATACATCAATTTAGGAAATGTTCTGAAAGAAGCTCGTATCTTTGATAGGTGAGTAAAAATCCCAGACAAAATGATGCTCCTCATGAGTGGGGTTTGTATTTCAAATCAGAACCTTAGAGCATCCCGAATGAGTAGTACTGTTGTCATATACCCTCTTTTGACATAAGGACTTGCTCAGTCATGTACCCTGTAATAACTGCTATCATGGGCAAGGTTAGAATTTACCTGCTGAGGCCTTTGATCTGCAGTCTACAGTTTTAAAGCCTCTTAAAATATAGAGGATAATAAAACATTTGGACTGTTGTTTTTTGAATGTTATCCAAAATAAATAACTCTAGTACCTCTTGTTTTCGCAGAGCTGTTGCTGGATACTTGCGAGCCCTCAGTCTTAGCCCCAACCATGCAGTTGTTCATGGAAATCTGGCCTGTGTCTACTATGAGCAGGGCCTCATCGACCTGGCTATTGACACCTACCGCCGTGCTATTGAATTACAGCCCCATTTTCCTGATGCCTACTGCAATTTGGCAAATGCCCTGAAGGAAAAAGGCAATGTAAGACCCCTCCCTATTCTCTTGGAAACATGTCTGGTCCCTGAATTATTCATTCAAAAAAAAAAAAAAAAAAGTTAATGGCATGACTGAGACCACAATGGCAGCAGAGTGAGAAACCTCGAGGAAACTGCATTTGTTGAAATGCATTTCATTAAAATGCCAAACTTTCACCTTAATCTCTTGTATACTTGCTGCATATTGTTAATTGTAAGAATTATATGAAGATAAAATGGCAAACTTTCTCCAGGTGTCTGAAGCAGAGGAATGCTACAACACAGCCCTGCGCCTGTGTCCAACCCATGCTGACTCTCTTAACAACTTGGCTAATATAAAACGTGAGCAGGGCAACATCGAGGAAGCCGTACAGCTCTATAGAAAAGCCTTAGAAGTAAGCACATTTTAACTATTATGACCTTTAGTATTCAATGATATAAAAGAGATTGTTTTATGCTTGGGGAAATGTATGCACAATACCCTTTTTATTGTTCATCAGGTGTTCCCAGAATTTGCGGCAGCTCACTCTAACCTGGCCAGTGTCCTGCAGCAGCAGGGCAAACTCCAGGAGGCCCTCATGCACTACAAGGAAGCTATAAGGTTTGTACATTCATGCCATGGTGACATGTGTAATTGCTGTCTAAGACAGTGATAAACTACCTCTCATCACTGAAAAAGCACTGCATTTAATGTCAGTATTGAATTTCAGAAGGTTTTGAGTTGCTTTTAATCTATTTATTCTTCTTCATGTGTGCTATCTATGTGTAAACGTGTATGTATATATGTGTATGTGTATATTGTGTATATTTGTGTATATATATTTATGTAGGTATGGGTATGTGTGTAAAAAAAAAAAAAAAAAAAAAAAAAATTTTTTTTTTTTTTTTTTTTTTGAATTTTTTTTGATTTTTGTTT
>CAAKHD010012390.1:335182-354946 GCA_901007705.1 Fistularia tabacaria
TTTCATTTTTGCTATTTATTTGTAAACGTGTTTGTATTTATGTGTATGTGTATATTGTGTATATTTTTGTATATATATTTATGTAGGTATGGGTATTTGTGTAAAAAAAAAAAAAAAAAAAAAAAAAAAAGTATGTATACGTGTGTGTGTGTGAATGTATTGTGACTTATGTGCATGTGTTTGCACTGACATGCATGTTTATATATCTTTCCTGTTTTTTTTTTTATTATTATTATTTTTGCAACACCCGAATTTCCCCCATGGGGATCAATAAAGTACTATCTTATCTTTTTACCATTTGATTTTAGAATCAGCCCAACTTTTGCGGACGCCTACTCAAACATGGGTAATACCCTAAAAGAAATGCAAGATGTACAAGGAGCCCTGCAGTGCTATACTCGTGCCATCCAGATCAACCCTGCCTTTGCTGATGCTCATAGCAATCTGGCCTCAATTCACAAGGTAGGCATGATTTCTAGATTGTAGTAGTTGAAAAACTGAATAAGCCATTGTTCTGTTTTTTTTTATCTCTGTTTCATTCAGAAGATAAAATGATTCAGGAAGTTGATATGATCATGACAGTATTGTCATGAACGGATTTGCTTTATTTTTGCATGGTGGTGTTGCATTTCTATCAGGGTAATGACAGAAGAATTGTGATTTTAATAGTTGCAAGAAATGATTGCATTAATCCTTTCTTTGCAGATGTGTTAACATGAATGATCAAAAGATGTAATTTCTAAATGACGGTTCAATGTATTTTAATGTTTGTCTTCATTGTTAGGATTCTGGAAACATCCCAGAGGCCATAGCATCCTACCGCACAGCCTTGAAACTCAAGCCTGATTTCCCTGATGCGTATTGCAACTTGGCACATTGCTTGCAGGTGCTTTTTCCCCTCGTTCATGATCTGTATTGCTTGTCCGACACATGTAGTTTGAGGGATTCTGGAGGCAGCTCCCACTGACATTCTTACATGGATACAACTATTATTTATAAATGACAAAACAGTTAACTGCATCAGTATTTAAACACACAGCTAGATACTTTCAAGTAGTTTCAATAGCCGCTGTAATTTATTTCTGTTTTGCTTGAGGTACATTTTCTTATTTTTGCCACTTCCCGCTTTTCAGATTGTGTGTGATTGGACAGATTATGATGAGCGGATGAAGAAGCTTGTGAGCATTGTGGCAGACCAGCTGGATAAAAACCGCTTGCCTTCAGTACACCCTCACCACAGTATGCTGTATCCACTCTCTCATGGGTTCCGTAAGGCCATTGCTGAACGCCATGGAAACCTTTGTCTGGACAAGGTACACACACTTATAAAAGCAAGTAATGTTTAATTCATTTTTGGTGGGAAGCGGGATGGTGGAAGTTCGCTTGTTATAAAATGGCTGTGTGCTTGGATACGGGGTAGGTGAGGTACTGAATACTGTGTCCCATGTTTGGAAAATTTTAGCTGAAATGGAATAAATGGATGGCTTGCTGAGCAGAGGGCATCGCGTGCATTTGGGAAAAGATTTTGAATGAAGGAACTGATTGACGTAGGATCAGTCCACCTGGCTAAACTGAATAACTCGCACCTTCCAGATTTGCCAATTTCAGTCTTTTTCTTACACCCTTGCTTACTTCACAGATCAACGCACTGCACAAGCCTGCTTATGAGCATCCAAAGGATCTGAAGGCCAGCAACGGACGCCTGCGTGTTGGCTATGTCAGCTCTGACTTTGGAAATCACCCAACGTCCCACCTGATGCAATCCATTCCTGGAATGCACAACCCTGAAAAATTTGAGGTGGGTGCTCTTTACTTCAAAGATAAAAACCTGACCTAGGCTTTTCCTCAATGCAATTTTTGATCTTTTGGAAATCATAGTTTTCCACAAATACACTCCATTACTGGATAGAAGTAACACATTTTCTGTTTACATATAGAGAATCATTTTACAGATCATCATGACAAATATTCACTGATATGATGGGCAGCTCTTCAAATATTTCACATGTGGAGGTTAAGCTCTCAAATAAATAAAAAATTTATTCATTTTATTTATTTCCCCAAAAGGTGTTCTGCTACGCACTCAGCCCTGATGACAGCACCAACTTCCGAGTGAAAGTTGTGGCAGAAGCTCACCATTTCACAGACTTGTCACAGGTAGCTGGCTGCATTGGCATCAAATACTTGGCTTATATCTACAAAATTTGAAGTTATGTATAAAAAAATCTCAAACTAAAACTTTTCTTTTCATCAAGATCCCTTGCAATGGAAAGGCAGCTGATCGCATTCACCAGGATGGAATACACATTCTGGTCAACATGAATGGATACACCAAGGGAGCCAGAAATGAGCTCTTTGCCCTCCGTCCTGCACCTATCCAGGTAAACTATCCGTCTGATTCTGAAATTATGCAAACTGGGGGGGTAATGTTATTTGTACAAACACTCGTCTGCCAAGGTTGCGCTCCTAAATCTTTTTCATCACTCATTACAACAGGCCATGTGGCTAGGCTATCCAGGAACCAGTGGGGCTCCCTTCATGGACTACATCATTAGTGACAAAGAGACTTCCCCAATGGAAGTAGCTGAGCAGTATTCTGAGAAACTTGCTTACATGCCCCATACTTTCTTCATTGGAGATCATGCGAACATGTTTCCCCACCTCAAGGTTTGTCCCGGTTCATTTCATATTTAAGTTAAAAAAAGACACAAAAAAAAAAGAAAAAAGAAAAAAAGGTCTTCAGGTAATTGGAAAGTGATTCTTTTTGTGACATTTGTGGGGTTTTTTTCTGACAGAAAAAGGCAGTCATTGATTTCAAATCAAATGGACACATCTTTGACAACCGCATTGTTCTCAATGGTATTGATCTGAAGGCTTTCTTGGATAGTCTGCCAGATGTTAAAGTGATAAAGGTCGGTAATAAAAGTTTAATTTTCTTCCAGCCTTGCTTAACACCCTCATGAATTTTACTTGTTTTGCTGACTTTTAATTACTGTATGTAAAGCACTGTAGTGAGCAGTATGTCTAGATGGTGTTAAACATTACTGTTTCCCAGGATTCATGTTCATATTCAAGCATTAAAGTTCAAATTTCTGTGGCAGATGAAGTGTGACAACAACCAAGAAGCAGCTGGGGACACAAACGGGGCTCTCTCCATGCCTGTAATTCCCATGAACACTGCAGCTGAAGCCATCATCAATATGATAAATCAAGGCCAAATACAGGTCACGATCAATAATTTCATAGTCAGCAACGGCCTTGCCACCACACAGGTATGCATCATGCACTAACACTTGTCTCTGTAGATGTAACTGGGTATAGCAGTGCAGCGTGGATACAGAACAGAGGGACTGCAGAAACCGAGATAAACCTAACAGCTGTTAATCAAATGAGGTTTAAGGCTCTGTCCAAATAGCATAGCATTTTTTTAAGATATCGAAGACCTGCCAATCCTATACTGCATTTAGTAGCACGTACTTAAGTTTTGTGGCCCCCTTTCTCATCTTTACTCTTTATTTCCCAATTTTAGATTAATAATAAAGCTGCCACGGGGGAGGAGGTGCCACGTACAATTGTTGTGACAACCCGCTCCCAGTATGGTCTCCCAGAAGACTCGATTGTCTATTGCAACTTCAACCAACTTTACAAGATTGACCCCCCTACCCTTCAGATGTGGGCCAATGTAAGTTTAAAAAGAATTACTGCTGCATATTTCTATTGTCCCTCGTTATAAAATAAAATCCTGAATTGTCTCCCGCAGATCTTGAAACGCGTGCCCAACAGTGTGTTGTGGCTTCTTCGATTCCCTGCGGTGGGTGAGCCCAACATCCAGCAGTATGCTCAGAACATGGGTCTCCCCGGCTCGCGCATAATCTTCTCCCCCGTGGCACCAAAAGAGGAGCACGTGAGGAGGGGCCAGCTGGCTGACGTGTGTCTCGACACCCCCTTGTGCAATGGTCACACCACTGGCATGGATGTTCTCTGGGCTGGAACACCCATGGTCACCATGCCAGGTGAGGTCTATTAGAAATGTTAAGGCACATATTCATGAAGTAAAAATAAAAAATGGAAAAAAAAACAGACATTTGTGTTCTGAAAAGAAAATTGTAGAAATGGATTCCTGTTAATTCGTGATTCTGCCTAAATTCCTTTTGTAAAGGTGAAACCCTGGCCTCACGTGTTGCTGCCTCACAACTCAACTGTCTGGGCTGTCCGGAGCTAATAGCCCAGAGCCGTCAAGATTATGAAGACATCGCAGTCAAACTGGGCTCTGACATGGAATAGTAAGTTGAAATACAATTCTACTTTTTTCAAAAACCCTCTTTTGTCTATAATACTAACTGACCACCATTCTCCCGCAGCCTAAAGATGATTAGAGCACGTGTTTGGAAGCAGCGGATCTGCAGTCCTCTTTTCAACACCAAACAATACACAATGGAACTGGAGAGGCTTTACCTACAGATGTGGGAGCACAATAGCAATGGCAATAAGCCAGAACACCTGCTAAAAATCCAAACAGTAGAAACCAGTGAGAGTGCCTAAACTGGAAGCACGCTGACTTCTTCCTTCTGTCCCGCCATGCCCAAACACCTACAGCAAGCATTTTTCATGTTCATCAAAGGCACTCTCACGTGAATGGCCCACTCTTGGCCCTCTTATCCACCCAGCCCCACCTCTGCCTCCATCATGTCTGTCTCTGCACCATGTTTGTGTTTCTTGAGCCAGATAGAGCCCGAGACCTTCAGGCACCTTTTCTGAGACTCTTGCCCTAAACTTCAGTATACTGGCGAGCATGAGAAGATTTGAGTGCCCCCTTCTCCTTGATTACTTGGATCAGTGGATTTTTTTTTTTTTCTTCTTGATTTTGTGCGCGTGCGTGTGTGTACAGGACTAATTGCAGCTTGTGAAGACAATACCCAGCCGTCATTACTTGTTGATCTATTTATAAATGGATTAGAATGTTATATGTTTTTAAAAGGACAAACGTTGCACCATGAGAATTGTAACTGACCTAAGTTTCATCAGCTTTAACATGGAATTGTGAAACATAGATTGCAACTGCTCTTTAGTTTGTCTCAAGCTGTTATTCAATGACTGCGATAAGTAGATGTGCTAGTTTTGAGGAATAGATAAGGACTTCCCCTCACCAAATGCCAACTTAATTCTGTTGTCAATAATGGAATATGTTTACTAGCTGTTGTCCTGTTATGTCACACTTGTTAAATGACTGGACAAAGGAGCTTCACGCCATTGGAAATTTCAGTTTAGCTGCAAGAGCTGTTCACAAATTGATCTTGTTTTTTTTAATCACTCAAAAAAAGGAACGGCATAGGTAAGTATTTTCTAAAGCAGTTTTTGTATTGTCTGTTTACTGTCTGCTGTCAATGATGCCATGTGGCTCTAAATATAATAAAGAGATGGCAAAACAAACTGCAAACACGTATTTGTATTCTGCAAATCTGTTGGTATAGTTTAAAGTCAAGTGGCTGCCTTTGTCATGCCCTTTTCTTGTTTTTAAAGCTTGCATCATACTTAATTGATTCCCTTAGCTATTGTCACAACTATGTCCATGCTAATCGTTTCAGCAAATATTACCCTTTTTTTCCCTGATTCTCCAAAGTACGGACACCCGTTTCACCTTTGCTTGAAATTCGTGAGCATAAAATGTCCTGGTTGAGTGGCCAAAACGTTCCTGCACTTGGGGAACTCAATCCAAACATCCCAGTTATTTATGAGCATTTTTTTGTATAAATTTGTCATTCCATTACAGTAAAACAGGGAGAGTTGATAGAAACCAAAAAATTACACTGACAAGCCAGAGGGTCATATTTTAGTCTCCTTACAAATGTGTTCAGCGAGTACTTCCAACAAGCATAAAAAAAGAATGAACAACACCATCTGCGATGCAAAGCAGACTTACTGTCGAAAAATAAACATTTTAGAGCTGCAGCAATAATCAAAAATAGTGCCAGGTTACAATGTGCCAACCCGGAGGTTAGTGGCGCCGACAGCAGACTGCCTTTCAACTCCAGCACGCTAGGTGGCGGGCTGCACTTATTCGACGTCCAAAGCGCAAAACACACGAAGAAGATGGAAGACGTCACAGATCTCGCCGTCTGTGATTGGTCAATTGTGTGTTCGCTCACTTCCGCTGGGATTGAGGATGAGATTTGAATTTGCCACCGCCATTGTTTGTCACTCATCGGTCCTTTTAATTTCCAATCAGCGTACATCGCCGGGCAGTGAAATATCAAGTAAAATTTAGCTATTCCTTTTTTAAAGGTGATACGGAGAATGATCGACCCAATGTTTACGTATAGATAGTGTAAAATAAATATAGTGTAAATAAATATCAACAGACCAAACGTAGCTCTGCAAAACTAAGCTAATGTATTGGACGTCAATTAAAGAGTAGCTTGTCCTGCCGAAAGTGTTCGAAGTTAATTCTAACATTTTTTAATGAACAGCCAGTATAACTGGTAATTTTTTTTAATTGATGTCCTATTGTGTTTTGCCCATATTGGCACCGGACTATAACCAGAAGTTGACTTCATGACGGCTTGTGTACTGTTTTCACAGAGCCATGTCCGATGATACCAACAAGCTATTTGATCGAGTTGCTAAAAAGACAGGGTGGATGGGGAACGGCGGGCTTGACGCAGCAGAGAAGAGGGTTTGTTTGTTTGTTTGTTTGCTTTGAAGGTTTTACCATCTGCTCAACTCCAAAGCAATATTCAAGGTTGTACGATACACCAAAATATTGAGACCCTAGTTTGATCTATTGGATCATAAAATAGTGTTTGCAGCATTGCTAATGTGCTTTCAAAGCCTGAATTTCAGCTGATGGAAATTCTATCAAATCTGTGTGTTCAGATTTCTGCAATTTTCCAGAAAAGATCATTGAAAATTGTGTCTGTATGTCCCACATTTCAGATCCCCAACAAAACAATGTACATTGTCACTGAGGTACTAAGGGTAGGATTAATTATGACTGCATTTAAGTCTGTCATGTGGATCTTCTAAGCTATTTATTATTCAACACATAGTGAATTTAGGACATTCAAGAGGGTTGCGAAAGTAAATATTGGCAACTCTTTGTCTCTTTACATTTGTTTCAGACTTGATTAACTTGTTGCATTCCTGTCACATGTATTCTAAAAGTGAAATTTATCAGTACTCTTAATTCTCTTGTCCAATCATCCAGGATTGATACAAACATATCTATGTGTGTTACAGCTGTTTAATGCAGTAGGGAAGACTCGTCACATGGCCCAGAGTAGCTTTTGTCCTCTGGATCCATCATCCCCCTCTGTCCAATATCTTCCTTTTGAAAAAGAAGGCAATGAAGAGGAAGAAAACCAGATGTTCAGGAGCAACGAGTACAGAAACAGAGCTGTCAGTGACTCCAGTGATGATGACTTCGAGCAGTGTGAGTTTTTAACTTGGAACTAGTTTTGAAGAGCTTTTTTTTTTATCAACGACTAAAAGGAATTGGCCTGACCTAATGTGGTGCATTTTATGTCTTTGTTCCACAGTTCTTGTCGGACAGGCTACGCCTAAAGCCAAGGATACCTCACACAGATCATGCAGCGCTGTGAAGGGAAAAAAGTATGTAAAATTAATTTCACAGTTAGTCATTTCTTCTGGCAGTATATGTGTCTTAAATTTTTCTGTGCCTCATCCAAATAAATGAGATAGTAGCTTATCTCATTTTTTGTCTTATTTGTTTGAAGTTCGAATATTGTGGTGGTTTCTGACGATGAGGATGGGAGTTTTGAGAAATGTGAGTGTTTTTCTTCCAAAGAAAAAAAAATCAAATTTCAGTATTCGTTATATAAAGAGGAATATATTTTCCTCTTTCAGGTCATAGTAAGGCTAATGGCTCTTTGTAATTTTAGTTCTCCAACAAATGAAAACTCCTACTACCAAGTCAAAGGAAATGCCGGAGGGTGGGAGCAAAGATGGGTGAGTTTTGTATTTTTAATTTGATTACATAATTGCTCTTGGTAAAGCTTGTTTTGTTTTTTTTTAACAATATCTCTATGTTTTTCTTTATTTGTAAAGCCTCAAAAACTTCATAGTGGAAGATTTTTCATCAGATGAAGATTTCATTGTGACAAATCCGTCAAAAGGTAACACTGATATTGTTGTTACATGCACACATCGATGTTCCCAAGGTTCCGCTAAGTTTTTTGAGGAGCCTGAAGGTTTGTGACGATGGTCTTCGTGACCCATGGAGATAGAGAACTTTCTAGTGTAATAGATGATATATATCCTGTGGTATCCCAAGCCCCTGTTTAAATGTGAAATTAGGAGACATTGTAATTTTCAAAGAAAATAGACATTTTATTTTCTCTCCAGTTTCTAAAGCAGTAAAGAAGAAGACCAGCAACACCCCTGCTGCCCAGCATCCATTAAAGACACCACAGTCTCAGTGTGACTCCCCAGTGTTTGTTGACAGTGAGGATGATGATCAAAAAATTGTAATCAAGAGCACTTGGAGAACTCGTCACTATAAGCCCAAGTCTCTGACAAAGGATAAAAAGAAAAATGGTGCGCCGTGTGACGAAGAGGACAGCTCGTCATCACCATTTTCTCCACCATTTCCTTCTTGTTTTTCTGGACAATCTAAACAAATCCCACCGTTGCCAGCCTCTCCAAAACGTACGTTATCAGTTCCTGCCAAGTTTGACAACTCAGACAGTTCTGAGGAGGAGTTCAGTAGCCTTCTGGAGAGACTAAAAAAGAAGAACGTGTACACGGGAACTCCCAAACCCCCAAAAGACAGCAAAGGTAAACGTTAAGTCTTGACAGAATACTCATACTTCTGATATATATCTGATACAGAATACTTCTGATATATATCTGATACATCATATTTTATATATATATAATATGATGATAAAGGATTTGAGTGGCTTTTTGTCACGGTGCTTTTTAACTACATCTAGAATGTATTACGGACCCTCCAGTGCCTTTGCCCACTAAGGGGGCACAATCTCCCGCACCTCCATCGCTCAAGGGAACACTTCTACATGTCAAGACGCCAAGGAACCCCGCCAATGTGAAGCCAACCGTCAGTCAAACGGAGCCTAGGTGTGGACCTACAAGCAGGTACACCTTTGCGTCTCTGTAGGTGTACCTTCTAAATGAATATTTCGCTTCAGTATCCTGCTTTATTTTTCCACCCTTCCAGGATAGCAGTGTGTCGAACCCCAGGCTGCTTCTTGGAGTCTCTCTTGAACCCTGGCTCGAGCTATTGCCGTAATTTTAAGCAGATAAAAGAAGACCTCACCAGCAAACTCTACCAAATGTACAACACCACTGTGTTTGACACAAAAGTATGAGCACGTTCCCTTTTTAATTCCACTGTTTATATCTGCATATTGATTATGAGTGTTTAATTATTACGGCGTAACGGCTGTATTAACAAACAAATGATATCCTTGTCTGATGTCATATTTCTAGCTTCCCACTGATATGTCAGTGACTTGGAATAAGAAGCTGCGTAAGACAGCGGGCTACTGTATCACTGGGCAGGAACGGGGTGGAGGTAGCCGTTATGCTCGCATTGAGCTGTCAGAGAAAGTTTGCGATTCTGCAGGTACATTTTGATTCAAAGTGTCTGAAGTGAGACCAGACCGATTGTTGACCGATTTGTTTGCCAACCGGAAGCTAATGCAACTATAAAATGAGCCTTTGCAGACATGTTGGATTGAAGTGAATGTTTGTCAGATTAGGTGGTGTCCTTGTTGATGTCCTATTCATGTGTGTGTACCAACTCTTGATTCAATCCAATCTGTTTAATGACATTTACTATTTGGCTTATCTACGAAAGTGCTCAACAATGAATTGTCTCAAAAAATCATACAGACCAATGTGTCAATGATCCCATTAATGGTCGCTCTCTCTTCCAATTTGACCAGCATTGGATTTTTATTACTGATTTTTAGGACAAAAAATAATTCCAGTTGCTGTCACTGCTGATTCTTTTCAAGCAACTGCACTAGACTCTAGTTTAACCCAAAGTTGTCCAATTAAAAAGATAGTTTAAAATTGATATCAGGATCACGTCAAGTTTTGCCTATGAATGAAAACAAACATTATGAAGTGTCCAGGAGAGGCAGCGGTAGAGTTTCTCGCTAGATTATTCAATGGGATCTTAGAGGGTGAGAAGATACCTGAGGAATAGAAAAGAAGTGTAATGCTGCCCATCTTTAAGAATAAGGCAGATGTGCAGAATTGTGGTCAGTATAGAGGGATAAGGTTGATGAGCTATACAATGAAATTACTGGAAAGAGTAGTAGAAACTAGACTGAGAGCAGAAGTCAGCATTTGTGAGCAGCAGTATGGCTTCATGCCTAGAAAGAGTACTACAGATGCAGTATTTGCGTTGAGAATGCTAATAGAGAAGTACAGAGAAGATCAGAGGGAGCTCCATTGCACTTTTGTAGACCGAGAAAAAGCATACGACAGGGTGCCAAGAGAAGAACTCTGGTATTGTATGAGGAAGTCTGGAGTGGTGGGGAAGTATGTTAGACTGGTGCAGGACATGTATGCTGGCTGTGAGACAGTGGTGAGGTGTGCTGTAGGTGAAACAGAGAAGTTCAAGGTGGAGGTGGGACTTCATCAGGGATCAGCTCTGAGCCCCTTCTTGTTTGCAGTGGTGCTGGACAGGCTGACAGATGAGGTTAGACAGGAATCTCCATGGACCATGATGTTTGCAGATGACATTGTGATCTGTTGTGAGAGCGGGTTGCAGGGGGAGCAACATATAGAGAGGTGGAGGTTTGCTCTGGAAAGGAGAGGAATGAAGGTTAGTCGCAGCAAGACAGAATATATGTGTGTGAATGAGAGGAACCCGGGTGGAACGGTGAGGCTACAGGGAGTGGAGATCAAGAAGTTGGAGGATTTCAAGTACTTAAGGTCAACAGTCCAGAGCAACGGAGAGTGTGGTAAAGAGGTAAAGAAACGGCTTCAAGCAGGTTGAAATGGGTGGAGAAAAGTGTCAGGGATTCTATGTGATAGAACAATATCAGCCAGAATGAAAGGAAAGGTGCTCAAGAAAGCGGTGAGACCAACGATGCTGTATGGCTTGGAGACAGTGACAATGACGAAAAGACAGGAGACAGAGCTGGAGGTCGCAGAGATGAAGATGTTGAGATTCTCTGTGGAAGTGACAAGGATTGGATAGGATCAGGAATGAGTCCATCATAGGGACAGCGTAATTTAGATGTTTTGGAGAGCAGGTCAGAGAAGGCAGACTGAGATGGTTTGGTCATGTACAGATGAGGGATAGTGAATTTATTAGTAGACGGATGCTGGAATTGGAGCTGCCAGCCAGGAGGTCAAGAGGAAGACCGAAGAGAAGATTTATGGACGTAGTGAGAGAGAATATGAAGGTAGTTGGTGTGAGAGAGGAGGATACAGAGAATAGGGTTAGATTATGAAGGTTGATTCGCTGTGGCGACCCCTGAAAGGGAAAAGAAGAATAATTATTAAAACAATCATTTTATAGACGTGTTTTTTATATATATATCTAGATATATATATATATATCTAGATATATATATCTAGATATATATATAGAGAGAGAGAGAGAGAGGGAGAGAGAGAGGGAGGGAGAGAGAGAGAGGGAGAGAGAGAGAGGGAGAGAGAGAGAGAGAGAGAGAGAGAGCTCAAATGGTTGCCATTACACTTCTTCAGGTGGACAACTCAACTTAAAACCAAATATCGATTAGTGCTTACACAAGGTCTGTGTCCAGCTGAGGACAAAAAAAGCAGATGTTTTTTTCATTGATGAAATTGCAAAAGTAAACATTTTCATGTTGCCCTGGATTGACAACGGCCAACATAATTGTATGATCTATATATTGATTCGGTGCTTTTGTAAACTAATACATTGACTCTCTGGTCTCTTGAGAATTTCAGTATGCATTGAGCGTGTTTGACAGAGTCACATGTTCACAATAACAAGGTCATTCTCTGACCCTCAGATCGTCTCCGGGACACACTGATTCACGAGATGTGTCATGCAGCAACGTGGCTGATCAACGGGGTGAGGGATGGACATGGAAACTTCTGGAAGCTCTACGCTCGAAAGGCCACTATAGTGCATCCAGAGCTGCCAATGGTCACTCGTTGCCACAGCTACGACATCACGTACAAATTCAAGTACCGGTGCGTCCGCTGCCAGAACACGTACGTATTTATAATCGAAAGTATCGACGTCTCTGTTTTTTACCGGTTTCAAACTGGACTCTATGTTATCCACAGGATTGGCCGTCATTCCAAATCACTGGACACGCAAAGATTTGTGTGTGCTTTCTGCAAAGGCCAGCTTGTCTTACTCACAACGTCCAAGCCCCGTGCAGCGACACCTTTTGCGAACTTTGTGAAAGAGCACTACGGGAATGTGCGGCAGGAGCTGGCAGGACAAAGCCATGGGGAGGTCATGCGAAAACTCAGCGCGGACTTTGCCTCGAAGACCAAACTGAGTCAAAGCTGAGGTCCCCAGTGCAGCTGCAGTGATCGACAGCAAACCACAGGGAACATTTTCAGTTTCTAAAAGGCTTCAGTGAGATGCTCTCCCACTTCGGCAGTTCTCAAATTTTTATGTGAATGTTGTTATTCCTTCTCAAATCCTAATTGTGTTTGTCTACGCTTACATATTGGTTGTTTTCAAATGTGGCAGCTCATTGAATTATGAGACTAATCATGGTTGGTCTTGACTTTCCTCTTTTTAGTGATTAAATAAATATGACTTGTTTAACTTTTCATAATTTAAAGAATGTTGCATTTGCTCCAAAATCTCTATGACGACATTTGAAAGCACTTTGCGTCCAACTGATTCCAAACACTGTTTCTTAATAGTTGAAATATGCTGTATGGATAAATTCAAAGGAATACTTAGTCAGTCAGAGTGTGAACATCAATTGACTATATTTAAAAAAAAAAAAATTAAATTAAGAAGCCTTTCTAGCCTTTCTCTTTAACCGCTCCTGTGGTCCTCCTACAGTGAACAGCTGCCTCTGACATCCCTCTTAGAAATAAGAAAATAAAAGACATTTGTTACTGATTCCGTTTGCACTTAAAAAACAGAAAATGCATAAATGCCAAACCATCACATTATATAACCAGGGTCTTTTTGTTCATTATATTCTTTTTATTGTATTTCCTTCTTCCCTGTGGCGGTTTGGACATCCAATCCATCAGTAAGTAATCATGTTACTCTTAATTTCCAGGTCTGTCTGCTTAGTAACCATAGGAACATCACACTGAAGAACACATGGCTACCAGGCAGCGGCATCATGCTCTCTGACATGATTATATGGTAGGTTTTTTTTTTCAATCAACTCGTTTCCTGCAATCAACAAATAATCAAATATTTGGATGTCTTATGTTAACATCTGTATATAGAGCCATTAGTGGACTAATATGAACTTGGTGAAAAACGCATCCACTGCGGCGACCCCTGAAAGGAACAGCCTGAGAGAAAAGAAGGCAGAAGCAAAACAATCAATGCAGTTAAGTCAGATTTTATCTGTAGAAAAGCACATGGAGTCACAGCTTCCGAAGACAGTTCAATGATGTCGACAGCTGCACGTGACAAGCATGTTTGTATTTTAGTCAGTGTGAGGGGGAAAAAAAAACGGCAGGTTGTTTCAGTAACGTCATGTAGCCACTATGAGTGAGCATGAACATGCCTATATCCTTCGTTCTTTTCAAATTGATTCTCGTCTTAAATCCCCTCCGGTCAATGGAATTTTATGAATTGTTTACCGTCAGAGTGATTTAACTGTCATAAGGGGCCTTTTGAAATTTCTCAATGATACACTGAATTGTTGCTGTGTTTCAAGTCCACATGCTGCGACGGGGCAGTTATTTATTTTTAAAAAGTTGCAATTTAAAGAAGCCATATATTTTTACAGCCAGTGGGACACAATGCAAAAAGTAAAATCACATGAGTTGTGTAGCTGACAGATTACGAATGTTTTTCACAAAGAAAGCAAAAAACTACTTCAGTATATTTTATTTGTTTATTTTACGATATGCCTCGTGTATATAACCATGAATTCACCACATCTTACAAAACGTTGCAGAGTACAGAGCAGAACTCACAGACAATGGATGGATACTCAAATATATAGTAAAGCAACATCAGCAGTCGTATTTTAAAGCTAGTGGGGAAGGTGTGCAGGTCGGAAAGGTAGGGCTGCTTCCCTGAATATTACTAGGATGATCACCCCTGGAAGAGGCACAGGCACAAGTCTACAGGTCGCTCTCCCTCCCCCCACCGTCGATGCGTCAACAGCTGTTCAACTGACTGGAAACCCGTACAAGAGCTGAAACAAAGCAACACCGCAGAACAAACCAAACAATCTCAATGCATAAAAATATCAGATAACACATTGGAATGTACTGTTTATCACCATATTCAGGCAGGCACTGAGTAGTTTTATATATGTTTTCCATTTTATTTTTAAAAAATAACATACACATGATCATCAATATCATCTTATTTATGCAAAAGTATGCAGCATACTGGAGAAGGAAACCTTTCGGTGTATCTGAGAGTACTCCCTCATTGTTGGCAAGTATATCGCCGCCAGTTGCCCATCAGTATAGCACGGGACAGCGGCACGTTATTTGACCCGTTACATGGCATGACACAATAATAACAGAAGGTATAATCCAGAGAGAACGAAACCTATGAGGAGCTTAACATGTCAGACCGCCTGTCGTCCCCGCGTCATTCAGTACAGGCAGGTTTTCTTCATGATTCGCAGGAACTCCTGCTGGTTTACTTCCCCGTCTCCGTCTCTGTCGGCTTCATTGATCATCTCCTGCAAAAATACGAAGCAAATAGAATCAGCTGGGCAGGAAAGTTGCTAACATTTAAGTGGTTTGTATTTGACCGCAGTTAAGATCTCCATTCCATATCACAAAGTGCAGCCATCACCTTCTCAGCTCGTAAATATCTAGGACTTTTACTTCCTGTGGGTCTTTTATCACAAGATTTACATTCAAGCAGGCGCGTTTTCTCCCGCGGAGATGAAGAGACTCACTGCAGCCATAACAGCACACTTCCAGGGCCACATGATGCCATATTTTCAGACTAACCAAGCAAACGTTAAATACAAATTCGGCTCAAACTACAACACTAACATGAGTTATATCTTTAGATTTCCAGGCAGCCTTTTGTGATATTTGTAAAAGTACTCAAATTTGCTGGCATTCTGCAGCGGTGACGTGACGGGGAGGTTGAGGGCTCACATGGAAGGGAAGTGTAAATGGACGTGAAGTGATCGATAGTGAAATGGTCGACAAAACTACTGAAATGTGTAGAACAATGTTCCTTCCGAAATTCGGAGGGAATCTGGACGAGTTTCAGTCAGTAAAGGGAATCTCACTTTTTACATTGTTATTATTATGTCATTATTCATCATCATCATCATTGTTATCATTCAGGAAATCCAGATGTTTCATCCTCTGTAGCCCATATTATTGCAAAATATTTGGGAACATTTCTTTATATGTTGTTGTTACTATTATTGTCTTCTTTTACTTTTGGCTTTTCCCTTCAGGGGTCGCCACAGCGAATCAACCTCCTCCATCTTAACCTTTTCTCTCTATTCTCCTCTTGCACACAAATTAACATTATGTTGTTATTATCATCATCATTATTGTTGTTGTTATTCAGGAAATTCAGAAGTTTCATCCTCTAGAGCCCACATCATGGCAAAATATCGGAGGGAATCTGGACGAGTTTCTTTCAGTAAAGGGCAAGGATGCACACATTTAAATAGACTTAGGTTCCTCTGACAGACGACGGGGACATGGTTTGGGAAAACAAAATGGAAATTATAGAATTGTAACTCTTTGTTTTTTGAGTTTGGAGAGTGAAAAATGTCATAGAGCTAACAAGGAAAATAATAAGAACAATCATAATTTGCATTTGCGATGTTGAATCCCATCCGTCTGTCTTGGTTTGGACAAACCAGGAGGAAACAGTGAGGTGTGATTCTTATCGTCCGTCCCTTTTCTCTTCACTGACACGCTTTACTTGACATTTCAGTCATAAGGTGTCTGAGCATCTCCTTAAACTCCTTAAATTTGCATGAATTCCCCCTCTGTGTTACTCTCGCTCTGCTTTAATCGATCACTTCAGTTGCCTCGGAGTGTGAATTTGCTTTCAAGATGCGATAATGTTTCCTTACCTGCAGCTCCTCGTCGGTGAGGTTCTCCCCGAGCTCTTTGGCTACCCTCTTCAGATTCTTGAAGGAGATCCTCCCTGTCTCATCATCATCAAAGAGCCGGAAAGCTTTCAGGATCTCCTCTTTGGAATCCTTCTCCGCCTGGAAAAAAAAAAAATGCACAAAATCATGAGGGGCTGTTTGTGTATGTGGTGAATTTAATAGTTGATTGCAAACTGAAGTTGAGGAGAACATGCTCCCCTGCAGCTGCAGAGAAATGGATCTCCTTCGCTGGTCACCAGGGAAACAGTCCAAGACACAAGACATCGGCTCGTACCATTTTCTGTGTCATGACGCTGAGAAAGTCTGAAAAGGAGATTTTCCCTGTGCCGTTCTTGTCCACCTCTCCGATCATCTTCTTGATTTCCTCTTTTTTGGGCTCAAAGCCCAGAGCTCTCATCGCCACCTGCAACAGGACACACAAACACACGCACACACACATACCATTAAAGATGAAGACTTTTTTCTCACACATGTTGCACGTAAACCAGCATTAATTTACTTTCAGCTCCTTGATATCGATGTATCCAGATCCATCCGTGTCGAAGAGCTCGAAAGCCTCCCTGATCTCCTGCTTCTGCTCCTCGGTCAGCTCCGGCTTGGGGCTCGTCTTCTTGCGCGGAGGCGGCACCGGCCCCTGCAGGGACGGCCTCTTGGCAACGGTCGCCTTGGAAAGCAGGGGAAGGGGGGAAAAAAAAAGAAGCAAAAAGCATCGACCACGGTTGAGAAGGAATGAGACCTCAGAAAATGACACCGGATTGTGAAATATTCTCACTCACCATCTGCTGTTATGTATTGAACAGGGGGAAGATCTGCAGCGGATTTGATGCCCAATCCGTGTTTATTCTGGGGCGTTGGAGAGTTCCTGGCGTGTAACGGTCTCTAATTTACAGTGCACACACTGTTAGCAAATATAAACCCCACGTTTATTCAGAGCCCTGTTTTAATTCCAAAAATCACGCGTAAAATGGGATTTTAAAAAATGGACGCATCTAGCTCACTGCACGCACAGGTTTTTTTTTTCGGTCCGGCGGCGGCTATCATGGAGTCTATGCGCTCGATTTGCTTCACCGGTCCGCCAGGAAAGGCGCTCATCCCTTCGAGTCTCACGACGGAGCGGCGGAGGCAAAAGCAAGAGGTAAATAAATCGAGCGCACCAGTCGGGCAAATCGCTGATTGGCTGCTGGGAAGCACGAGGCGCAAGACACGATCTCCTAATAAGGACTAGATTAAACTTTTATTATAATACAAAACAGCAGAATACATTTATTTTCTTCTATCTTAATACATTTTGTAACTTTTATTATTGTTGTTATTATTATCATCATCACCGTGGTTGTCAGTGTGATGAGTATTATTATTACCTGCAGCCTATATCTCGTATTTTGATAGTATTTCATGTATTGTCATGTCCCACAACTGTAAGACGATGGATCTTGAAATAATAAAGAAACCATTGAGTTCTTTAGTTTAATAGTATTTTGGATGAAAGGTATGAATTGTAAACTTTGAAACAATGATGCCAACTATGACATGATTTGTCTGATTGCAAAAATGATATACTTTTTTAAACTTTTTAAGCCTGTCTGATCTATCTATCTATCTATCTATCTATCTATCTATCTATCTATCTATCTATCTATCTATCTATCTATCTATCTATCTATCTATCTATCTATCTATCTATCTATCTATCTATCTAAGGACTTTGAAATAAATATAATAAAACAATAATCATAATAAAAACTTAATAAACCGATTCCTCAATAAAAATATATTTTGCTCAATATTGTAAAAGTGGCTTTTTGTAAGATGATGATCTTCTTCTTTTCCTTTCAGCTTTTCCCTTTCAGGTGTCGCCACAGCGAATCAACCTTCATCATCTAACCCTATTCTCTGGATCCTCCTCCCTCACACCAACTACCTTCTTATCTTCTCTCACTATGTCCATAAATCTTCTCTTCGGTCTTCCTCTAGACCTCCTGCCTGGCATCTCCCATTCCAGCATCCGTCTACCAATATAGTCCCCATCCCTCCTCTGTACATGACCAAACCATCTCAGTCTGGCTTCTCTGACCTTCTCTCCAAAACATCTAACATGAGCCGTCCCCCTGATGGACTCATTCCTGATCCTCTCCATCCTGGTCGCTCCCAAAGAGAACTTCAACATCTTCAACTCTGCTACCTCCAGCTCTGGCACATTTCTTTTGTTCAGTGCCACTGTCTCCAAACCATACAGCATCGTTGGTCTAACCCCTGTTTTGTAAACCTTTCCTTTCATTCTCGATGAAATTCTTCTATCAAAAAGAACCCCTGAAACTTTTCTCCACCAATTCCAACCTGCTTGAAGCCGTCTCTACCTCTTTTCCACACTCTTCATTGCTCTGGACTGTTGACCTTAAGTACTTGAAATCCTCCAACTTCTTGATCTCCACTCCCTGTAGCCTCATTGTTCCACCCGGGTTCCTCTCATCTACACACATATATTCTGTCTTACTGCGACTAATCTTCATTCCTCTCCTTTCCAGAGCATACCTCCATCTCTCAAGATTTTCCTCAACCTGTTCCCTGATCTAACTACAGATCACAATGTCATCTGCAAACATCATGGTCCATGGAGATTCCTGTCTAACCTCAACTGTCAGCCTGTCCAGCACCACTGCAAACAAGAAGAGGCTCAGAGCTGATCCCTGATGAAGTCCCACCTCCACCTTGAACTTCTCTGTTTCACCTACAGCACACTTCACCACTGTCTCACAGCCAGCATACATGTCCTGCACCAGTCTAACATACTTCCCCACCACTCCAGACTTCCTCACACAATACCAGAGTTCTTCTCTTGGCACCCTGTCGTATGCTTTTTCTCGGTCTACAAAAGCGCAATGCAGCTCCCTCTGACCTTCTCTGTACTTCTCTATTAGCATTCTCAAAGCGAATACTGCATCTGTAGTACTCTTTCTAGGCATGAAGCCATACTGCTGCTCACTAATACTTACTTTTGCTCTCAGTCTAGTTTCCACTACTCTTTCCCATAACTTCATTGTACAGCTCATCAACTTTATCCCCCTATAGTTACTGCAATTCTGCACATCCCCTTTATTCTTAGAAATGGGCACTGTCGCACTTCTTCTCCACTCTTCAGGCATCTTCTCTTTCTCTAAGATCTTGTTGAGTTATCTAGCCCGAAACTCTACTGCTGCCTCTCCTAGACACTTCCATACCTCCACAGGTATATCAGCCTTTCCCTTCTACATCCTCTTCAATGTCCTCCTCACTTCACTTTTACTAATCTCTGCTACTTTGTGATCTACAATAGTCACCTCTTCTTCCCTTCCCTCTCTTTCACTTTCCTCATTCATCAGTTCTTCAAAGTACTCTTTCCATCTTCCCATCACTCTTCTAGCATCTGTCAATACATTTCCTTCTCTATCCTTTATCACCCGGACCTGCTGTACATCCTTTCCGTCTCTATCTCTCTGTTTTGACAACCTGTATAAATCATTCTCTC